>OZ005653.1:97589832-97754832 GCA_963930645.1 Salticus scenicus
TAAATATAGATAATGTAGATAAAATACTTATTGAAATTATTTTAAACAGGTTTTTAAATTAAATAAATTTGGAGGTAAAATAGTTATAGATAGATAACATTAAAACTTTGATTAATTAAATTACAATTTTGCAGAAGAAAATTTATAGTATAATTTTTTGTCTATCCATTCTCAAAAAATGGACAAGATAAGATAATCTGACAAAAAATTTATCAATGACTGTATGAAACGGAGAATCATGTAGGTAATTTTTAAAATTTTATTTTAAAAATATATAATATAAATAAATCTGATTTAATTAATCTACTCTAATAGAAACTGGAATTAAAGTTGCAATGCTTTTATAATATAAAATTCTCAGTAAAATGTCAATCACGTATAATAGTAATCTTTCCCAAAATTCTCGCCTAGCAATGCTCTACTAAAACCAAAAGATTTAGTTGACACAGATTTATTCCAGTAATATTTTGTTCATGATATTTTACTGTAATGACAAAACACAGCTCATAATACATCAAAATAACTGAATGACGTATGCATAATCTTTTCATTTTAAACTTATTGCAACCTATGTTAATAGAAAGACAAACTGAAAATTTCCAGCTAAAGGAAAAGAAGTGTTTAGAGAAGGAAATTAACCCGAAATCATTGGCTTCAGTAAAAGTGTTGATATATTAAGTTTTCCAAGCTTGTTAATTGACCTTGACCTATATTTACTCATTTGAAAGATTTCATCTCAATTTTTCCACTGATTTTCAGATTTTTCTTTTGTAAAGTAATATGTATTCAACCTCTATTTAATTGTTATTTTTTTTAAGAAAAAGAAGTGAATAAAAGTATTTTTTTTACTTTAAATCGTAACATCGTTATACAGTCGAACTTTGATAACGTGAATTTCAAGAGGAATAAAAAGTTTGTTCATGTTATCGGTAGTTTGTGCTACAAGTAACTCAGAAATTGCTTTTTATTTTGACGGGGAATGTGGAAGCATTTCATGATAACATAATTCACATTAAGGGTGTTAATGTTAACGAGCTTCGACTGTATATAAAATTTAGAAACTATCATCATTCAATAGTTTAACTAAATATGCGATTTAATAATTAACTTTCTTGCATTGCAATAATAAAAAGCACCATAAACTGACTTTAAATTATAAGTGAATATTTTTTGAAAAGAAAAAAAAAAAGAATATATATATATATATATATATATATGAAAGAGCATAAATTTAAATAATATGGCAACATTCGTCAATTAGGTGAAAGAAAATAAGCACAAGTGTCACAAAATCAGCCGGCCTGGTGGCTTGGTCGGCAGGACGCTGCCTTCTCAGTCTCCAGGTTCCGAGTTCGAATCTTGGTGCGGGCATGGATGTGTGTGCTGTCCTATGTCTTCAACATTATTGTGTGCACGTATTTCTGTGAATTTCTGTAAAAATATGGAGCAATCGAGATGAAAGTAATTGTAACATTAGATCTCAATAAATGTAAAATCAAATCAGTCACAAACTCAACAACTGAAATCAAATAACTAGTTAAAGAAAAATATTTATAAAACTTATTTTTCGATTTTCTTTATTGGGTCATTTGATTTAGTTTTAGGTGTTGATGTTTTTACATTGCATCTTTCTTTTGCCTGTAATGAATGCCTTGAAAATGCCAAATTATATGAACCTCCAGGCATTGTCAGAAGTTTATTATATTTATACATTTAAGAAAATAATTGTTAGGTTTTTTTTTCTACATTTAGATTTACTTTATACGTTGTATAAGTATTACAGAGAGTTAGACATATTCCAACTTATAAAACTGCTCAATTTTCAATTTCTACTAAGTAATGCTGGAGAAAAATTTTGTTATATTTATACATTGAGTTATTAAAAAATAAAATAAAATAAAATAAATAAACCAAAAAAAAAAAAAATATATATATATATATATATATATATATACAGTATAGGATCTGTTATCCAGAAAGCTTGGGACCTGGGATATTCTGGATAAAGGGTTTTTCCGTAATTCGGAACACTTTATTATATGTATAAAAATGGTACAAAATACTTTCATAAATAGCAGTGATAAACATGAATAATATATATGTAAATACTTTACCTATATAATTGTTCATTTAATAAATTATTTCCACAAAATAAAAAAAAAAACATTCTTAATTAGAATTTCAAACTATAAATAATAATAGTAATAATAAATGAAAAATAAATAAACATGTAAAATTTAATTTTGGACCTGAGAGTAAAATCCTTTCATTTACATTTTGCAAAAATTTCTATGATATTTTTTTGCTTATAGTGTGTCTCTGCTCTGATACTAATAGATCATAAATGTTTCAAATATTTTTAACACATAATGCTAAATATTTTATGAAATGAATTCTAAATATAATCGAAATTAATAAAAACTATTTAAAAAATTTATAACAATTGGACTTCTTCATGCATGCGACCTGAGTTCAAGGATAAAATTCATTTGCTATTGGGCACTTTAAGAAGTATGTGTTATTAATGTTTATCTATTAAAAAATACAATAAAAATTCATTTTCTAACCTAAATTTGCAAACTTTTCAGTGGACAATTTTGTGCTCACCCTATTTCCTCAGAATAACGTTATAACATTAAAGAAAGTAGGTTGTAAAACTATAATTCTGACCGCTGCTATTGTATAACTTTAATTCTTATATTTTATGATAATTAAAAATTTTGGTAGTTGGCATTTTGCATTCTGGTTTTCGGAACATTCTGGATAACGGATCCTATACTGTATATATATATATAAATATATAAATATATATATATATATATATATATATATATATATAAATATATAAATATATATATATATATATATATATATATATATATATATATATATATATATATATTTTTGGGGGGGGGGTGAGTGACTTATTATACTATTTATTTACCAATATTTACACACATTCAGAGTTCCAATATTTGACACTGACAGTTTCTCATTTTACCAGTAATTGGCACCTATATTCCAATGTTTGACACTGCTATTTATTCATTTTGCCAGTTATTAGCACCCTATGCTCCAGTGTTTAACATACAATGTTAAAATTCTCATGTGTAAAATATATGCTTTTATTATTTTTCTTTATTAATTATTTCGGGATGGATGTCAATTACTGGAGCATGTCAATCACTGGTGCACCTACCGTACTAAAAGGTTTATGGTTATCTGGACATAAATAATTGTATATTTCCCCCAATTTATGGGGTTAACCTTATGCATATGTTAGTTTGCATGGATCAGATACAAAAAAATATACATCATTCATAAGAAGTGACCAAAAAAGTAGTTATAGGAATGCACATGAATATAGCTCATTAACTACGCTTCTGAATTAAACGCAATCTTTCATATAGAGGGGGGGGGGAGAAAAAGATGCAGCATGAAAGCCACATTTGTTGCAGCTTTCATGCTGTTTTCGAAGCAAAATTTCTGTATTTAAAAAAAAAAAAAAATAGCCAACATTTCTCTTTCCTGATGGTGCATCAAGCTTAATAATTTTGACCCACAACAACTGTTATTTGTTTTTTTCCATTTATGGCAATTTTTTTTTTTTTTTTTTAAATCTTTAAAGTGTTGTTGCATATGCGCATGCACTTTACAATTATCTTATATTCAGTTCAACTAATATTAACATATTAAAAATTAAAATGTATACAAATTAATAAATATTAAGTCTAGTATCTCATAATTTGCAATTAGTTTCTTAACTTCACATATTAACACTACCTTTATCAAATTGATAATCATAAAATTTAAAATGTTTGTAAATTACAGTTAATTAAGCAATGCATTTTAAAAATCCAGTACATTATATCCCCCTCCCTCCCTTCTTCCCTTTTCTTCCTAGTTCTTTCTTTTTGAGAAAGTAATTTGACTTGAATTGCAGAATAATTTGTTGAATACAAAAATACTTAAATTTTGGAAGAAAAAAAAAAAACTTAAATGAAAAAAATCATTTAATTGAAAGATGCTGCTGAAAAGAATATTCTTTTGAGTAAATTATTCCTACAATAATTATTTTACTGTTTGTCAGTTTACTATTTCTGCTATTTAGAACATTTAAAGGGTCACAGTGTTGCTATATTTGTATGTGTTAATTTAGTCTTTTGCCGCTATTATTTGAGGTCAATAATTTTTAAAATATTATAACATTAAAACTTCAATATATATATATATATATATATATATATATATATATATATATTTATAGTGGTAACAATATAATAAAATGCATATTAAATATAGAAACATTGTGACTCCTGCACTCAACAACTAAAATTTCAGCACTGCTAGTTCCACAAAGGAGATGAACATGAAATAATAGTATTTTCTTCAGATTTCCTTACTAAAATCTTTATAACATTTTTAACTCTATTTAATTACCACTGATAACCTAATGAATAAAAGAATAAAAATAAAATTTGTTAGAATTTTGTTGCTAAATATTTAGAATATATAGTAAATATAAAATAATAGCCAATTAAAAAATTATATTTTATTAACATTCGCATGAACATTTAAAATATTTCAATCAGATGATTTGACAGAAATTGTTTTGAAAATTTCTTAAAGTGTTACAATTTGAACTAATCTAAAAAATTGACTCCATGTTACGGGGAAGTTCAGAATAAAATATTATTTTACTCTGACAAGGAAAATTGACACTTGTTGCCTGTAGTTTTTTTTTTTTTTATCTATTTAATAAAATACTGGGCACTGGCCTCTTCTACTGAGACCATTCACCTAAAAAAAAAAAAGATGCTTAATGATTTTATATTTATTCATGATAAATTTAAAAATCTGACAAAAATACTTTAGAAAAAATATTTTGTCTGTTAGATGATAATTTTTTAAATAATATGCATTAACGAAACTACTTAAAATATTTTTAAAAAATGTTATGTTATTATACGTCCAGAAGCAGAATTTTAGCTCTCGAAATCTGAAAAGCTTTTTAAAAGGCACAAATGCGTGTTTGTGTCTCTCACCGAGATCGAAGTGTGAGCGGTGCCGTTCACATTTAGTTGTGTCTTCTACATTTCTTCCAGTATCAGAGGCACTTTGACAAAGAGCCTCTTATATTAGAATAATAGAAGGCATAATTTACTTGTGCCTTGTATTTAAGAGCTATAGTTTTAAGAGTGTATATATACATAATTAAAAAAAAAAAAAATCATTTAAATCAGTCGCCTCCTCAGTTAAGTTACCTGCTGACATTGGTGGTGGCTTTTCTTTCGATACGCGCTGAATTAATGTTTCCACTGACTGCGGCACCGCCTTAATCGAGCTCGCGATCAGAAACAAACGCTTTCAAAAATGATCCTGAGAAATTCCCCGCTATACTATGTCTGGTTCTAGTTTCCACTCAGTATAATAGCATTATACTCAAGCGCCTTGCTACATAATAAATTTTCTACCGCAGAAATAAGTGCAATTAATTCACATATCCAAAAACCTAACTACACACCAAAAATCGCTTTTTTATAGTAATTTGAAACTTAGTTACGCTTGAAATTGCATTTTTAACTCGAACTTCACGGGTAAAGTAGGGAAATTTTCCAAATCCCGTAAAATTTAATGTTGTGTACATTTAACCAATACTCAAGCACAGAACTCGAAATCTTGTGGTAATTTTATGCTCAAAGAAGTTTTTTCTCGTCCTCCACTCCTACAAAAAGGATTACTAAATTACGAAATATTCCTTTTTAATACGATGGATATGCAAAAATATCTTATCTATCGAAAAACCGCCTTCCAGAGATAATTTGGAATAGAGTTATGCTTGGAATAACAAGTGCTTTATTCCACCCACCAACAGAAGTACAGAAGGCGGATTTTTGCAAAATATTTTTTGTAGTATGCGTTGTTTACACATAACCAACTTACACACTAAGTAATCGCCTTCCTGAAATAATTTGAAACAAAGTTAGGTTTAGAGATTTGTTTTTGCGTCTAATTCCGCCCCGAAAAGTAAAAAAGACAGAAATTTAAAAGATTAATGATTACCTTAAATAATTTGTATAAATTTAATTTCGAAATTTACTTAACAAATACTAATTCTTAAACGTACGCTTTTCTACTAAGCTTTTATTTGTAGCTATAAAACGAGAATATTCTTGAATTATATTTTTAAAGAAGTTATAAGAAAAAATTACTTCTGATGTCAAAGATATATGTTATAATTAAGTTGTTTTAAGAAACCTAAAGTGTGAATAATTAATATTTTATGAATCAGATTAATAAGTTCAAAATTTATTTTAACATTTTACAAGTACAAGGAATTAAATGAAAAATTATTCACAAGAAAAAAAAAAAAAATGCTAATTATAAAGGATGTCACCAAAATATTGTTTTTAAATGTTAAAGTAAAACTTTATTTTTTTGTACAGGATTTTTTTAATGAAGACGTTCTATATTAGAAATCACTATCAAAATGTAATTTGATAAGTTTTAAATATTAATATATTCACTTAAATAAATCTTACATGTAATATATAATAATTCAATGTTATAAAATTATGATATTGTTGAGCTAAATAAAAATAATTAAGGAAAGAAGAAATGACGAAAATAATAAAAATTGATGCAACTGAAAATACCTTGATAGTTATTATATAATGTACAGTCAGCCAGAAAAAAAAAACGCCCCCCCCCCTCCCCACCTAATTTCGCCGTAAATTATCGTAGAAACATGCGACTGGTACCGACCAGTTTGTAATAACGTCTAGTTTATAATGTTATAGTTAGATTTTACTTAGGGGGTCGTCTACATATTAAAACTAACATCAACTTCAATTTTTTCAATGGTAACCCCCCTTTTTTATAATTTATTTGAATTCTTTGGATCAAATCATCACGGAAAATGGTATAGTTTATATATTTCGCTCAATTTTTCATAGAGTTATAAGCTGTCAAAATTTGGGGATGCTAATGTTAAATGAATGTGACAAACATTAAATCATATCTTCCAAAATAATTATGATATTTAAATTCTGTTTTTTTTATTCGTTAGAATGAAGTGACCCAAACATATTCCATGCAAATTTTTGCTAAAAAAACATTTTTTGAATTATGAAAATTATTAATAAATTCATATTTGAAAAAATTATGAATTATGACCTATGTTAATTTTTGCACGAATAGAACGGCATCATCAAAAACATGGGTTTCCAAATTCACAGCTCGTTCCTAACATTATTTTTTGAGTTACAGTGATATTTCACTTTTTATTCCTGTTAGGGGGCCTTCACTTGTTATAATCTGTATCCTCTATAAGTAAATGTTTGTTTACAATTTGACGGAAAGCTATTTTAATCTACCTTTATGTTATTTTTATTGTTTCTTAGCAATATTTCGATGTTTATTACACAAATTGGCATATTTTTGTAAAGTTATCACAATGTAGGCGAGGGATTGTGAAAGAATTTCAAAAGAAAAGAAGCCCCGCCTCTGATTCGCTGAAACACTATTTAAAAAAAAAGACTAATTTGCATATTCCTATTTGACTCTATATGGTACGCTGGTATGCAGAAATCCCAATGGTATTTACTACATCGATTATTGAAGACAAAACTTAAATGATTTAATTACAAATATGCAAAATTATTTTGATTTATATTATAAAGTTTTAGAAAATTTGTGAAAAGGCGTGGCTTACGGTACAAGAGAGGAATATATCCCATCCTAATATGTTAAGTCTTTCTTCATGAGTATTAAATATCTTTTTCTAGTTTTCCTCTGCTAAAATTCTATTTTAACCCTTTCACTACCACTGGGACATATATGTCCCAAGGCGATTTTAACATATACTATGAGACTTTTTTCTGGAGGTTTTTTTTTTTTTTTTTTTTTTTTTTTTCTTTTAGACCTGCAACTACCTTGAATAGGGAAGTAGAACGGTTAGTTGAGGAAATATACCGTCTATTAAATGAAGCTGATTCAGATAATTTATTTCATACTTATTTTTTCACAGAAAAAATATTGGTAGTGAAAGGGTTAACCCCGTTACACTTTTTTTCGCATTTCAATATTCAAAAGTACGTACACCTCTAGTTAAATATCATGTTTTAGAAAACACGGTACAGCGAAACTGATTTCATGAAACAGCAATTATGCATTTGAGAATCGTTTTATTATTATTATTATGAATATTTAATAATTTCAAAAAGATTTTTTACCATGAATTTTCTGTTTAAATTTTGTTGTGACATATTTGCATTTGGTTACTGTACAGTTTGTAAGCTTTGTGTTATTTAAAATTTATCCCATAATGTAACATAATAAAATATCAAATCTCTATTAAAAGTTTTTAATACAGAATCAAATATTGAAAAATTGCTTTTTTTTAAGTTTATAAGGTCTTTTATTGGAACATAGCTCAATAGTATTTATTTTCAATTTCCTAATCACGAAATCAAAGTCACAGTTATTATGGAATAAAAATTTAAAACAAAGGAATAGTCTTATTACTTTCAAATATATAGATATTGATATTACAGAATCCTGAAATTTCATTTAAAAGACTTTAATCGTCTAAATTTAAAAATTCAAAATAAAATAAATTAATCTAAATGCTTTTAAAGTTGAAACGGGAAGATTTCAAAATATACGAAAATTGGCATTTGTGTTTTGAACATTTTGGTGCGGCAGATATTAAAAACAATATTTTAATGATGAGCTGAACCTGAGCTTAAGAGAGGGCGGATCCAGCTATTTAGCACAAGTGATATCACCTGACTAAAACCAGAATAAACAACATTTTAATTTATTCCGGGGTATTTTTAGTCCACTGTTATTCCTTTTTTTTTTTTTTTTTTTTTTTTTGAGAGAGAGAAATTTATCTTACTTTAACATAGATTTTTACTTTTTACCGCTATCCACATGGGACCTTCAGCATTAGCATTTAAATGAGGAGTCATCATCTTCTTCCAAAGCAAATTTTAAATAAACTTAAAATCATATATATTTGGGAAAATCCAAACAGATTTTTCCTACTAAGAAAGCCATTCCACACTGAAATACATGCGTAATCGGTCAATTATACGCCAGTTCACACGTCATTATATTGGTAGGTAGGTAAATAGGTTGGGTTTAATGTCGCACTAGTACTGCGCTATGGGTAATTGGCGACGGTCTGGGACGCACCCCTACGATGGTCCGGAGACATGCCATCGTAATTTTTATCGTTCACGGAGAGGAGACGATGGCTTCCCTGCTTCTGTTCCCATAGTTTATTGTTCAGAATTTTTATTTATTTATTTTTATTTTATTATTATTATTTTCTTTCTTTCTTCCCCTTGTTTCTTTTTCTTTTTCTTTTTTTTTTTTTTAATAGAGTAATGTAACATTTTTGACCTTTTCAACTGAAGATTTAGATTAAGGGTAGTCAGCCTTTCTACACCCATCGTCCACTTCGGCATCTGTGTTAAGAGTAGAATTTTAGAACATCCCATTAAGTAGTAGGATTTATTATTTTGCATATTAATTTGTTACACATTATAAAATATAAAAGCAAAAGAATATCGTGGAGATTTACGTAAAAGTTTTTAATAATGTCATGAAAAAAAAAATAAAAAAATAAATAAAAAAATAAAATAAAATAAAAAATAAAAAATCAGTTTTAATGTTTTTAAAAAGTCAATTAAATTAAAGAAAATGAAAGTACTGCAGTATCAGAACAAACTCCCATTGTCACTCTGAAACGGCCGTGGGAACCAGGTTGAGTGCCACCGTTTCAGACAATTATACGGCAGCTTGAGTTAAAATAATTTTGAATTTTCAAACAAATTTAAAACCATTTACCCCCCTTTTTTTTCTTTTTTTTTTCTTTTGATAGATATTTTAATATCTATTCAAGCTATTTAATTTTCTTCGCATGAAGTGAACTATTTGATGTTTAATCAAAAGAAACCAATAAAAATCTTTTAATTCATAAACTAACTCAGAGAGTTCTGTGAGTGTGAATTAGTCATTTTTTATTTTATAATTAACACTTCTGTAATTTTTTTCCGGTGTGAAACTTAATAAATAATGTTTACTGGGTGGTAGATCATGATTTATATTTTCTAAATGTATAGACGGACCCCTAATATATTTTCTAGTGCAACTCTATTTAGAACTGATTTAAAGTATATAAATAGGTATGTTTTTCGAACCGCCTTGATCTCAGAAATCTGAATATGAAGTCAGAAATAGGGGTTGAAAAAAAAAGAAGTTAAGAAAAGAAAGTGAAGAAAATTAAGTTAATGCCAGTTTTTATATGTAGGTGACCCCTAGGTAAAATGTAATTATACCGTTATAAACTAGACGTTATTACAAATCGATCTGTACCAGTCAAATGTTTCCGCGATAATTTACGGCGAAATTAGGTGGGGGGGGGGGGGGTGGCGTTTTTTTTTTTTTTTCGCTTACTGTACTAAGTTATGTAATATTTTTCCTCCAACAGTTGCTCCAATATTCTACAGTTAAATCCAAAATTATTTAAAAGACAAAATTTTAATCTTTAAATTTACTTTTCTTGTGTTCAAACTTTAGTGAATAAATAGTTACGATTATAACCTTTTGCTAATTCGTTTCCATTCAATCCTCTTTAAAATTTGTGCGAATGTTAATTAGTGTATTTGTCGCAAAACAGGCGTTAACCTTTTTGAAAGTGAAATCTTATCTACTGATCTACCTACGTCACACTACAATGTTGTGTAAAGTTACTCTTTGCAAGAGAGGAACATTACCTACTAATTTGCATACATTACACAAAAATTTTAGATAAAGTTACCGTTTGTCACAGTGCAACTTCACCCGCTGATCTGCATACGTTGCACAACAATGTTGTGTAAAGTTACCGGTTGCCATGGTGGAACCTTACCTACTGATCTGCATGCGTTACACAATATTGTTGTGTAAAGTTATCATTTACGAAATGGAATCTTACCTACTGATCTGCATATCTTACACAACATTGTAGTGCAAAGTTGTTTGTGAGAATGGAAACTTACCTACAGATGTGCATATGTTACACAAAATTTTAGAGTAAATTTGACGTTTGCGAAAGAGGAACCTTACCTACTGATCTGAATACGTTACGCAACAATGTTGTGTAAAGTTACCATTCGTGAGAATGGAACCTTACTTTTTGCTCTTTATACATAACACAGCAAAATTAATATAATATCACCGATTTTAGCAGTGTAAATTCTCTTCACGGACTACAAAGGTGACACAAATGCAGTTGGTAAGGTTTCTCAATATGGTGTAGGCAAGTAAGCTGCCTCAACATTGTTGAGTAAATTTACGTACATATATGTATATATATATATATATATATATACATTTCGTTTATAGAGTGCATGTATACTGCATGCCAAATAAATGCTGAAAGTTTTTTTTTTTTAGTTACCTTGAAGAAACCATTATATTATTTGTGGACAAAACAAGGAAACATTTTAGATTGTAAACGTTTTGCTAAGTACCTATAAAAATACATAGTTTATTACTTGAAACTTTAGTTGCGTAAAGAACATATTATATCAATTATATTTTAATAAAGGCATTGCTCTGGAGGCAATAACATAACCAGTTGCAAATTAAAGAAAACTATAATGTTAAATCATGGCTTTAGTGTTAGGATTAATACCTACTGACTTTGATAGGTTTCTTGGCGTACGCTGATGCCCTCTGGAAGGTTCTTTCAAAAGATTTCTAGCCTATATTTACGTAAGTTTCGGAGAAATCACGAAAAACTCCGAAAGGTTAGGTCCAGCTGGTATCAAACCCGGCTCTTAACGCCAAACAACTTTGAGAGCAGAATCTCTCTGTCACTGGTGTGGCGATTATTAAATCATGGTTTAAATTCATTGTAGCCGTAGAACACGATTACAATACTTCTTTTAATTATCTGTATTCATTTGATTAGCCATGTAACGTGAAATTCAGAAGATTCAAAACTTTTTTTTTAGAAAACTGATTTTTTTTACTTTTTGCATGTTTGTTTATAGCGTGAACGGTTTTTACACCTATGTAAATCAATTTTCAGAAAAATGTAAAACTACGTTAGATACAACAATACATTTATATAAACATTTTATACATCTGATAAATTAGAATAGTTAAAATATTTTTTAACTGTTCATGCTCGAGTTTTATATAAATTGTATCTACATAATTTATTAACAAAGTATACTGAGTTACTTATATAAAAAATCCAGGTGAATAGTTGGAAAATTCTGAAGATACATGCTGAAGAATGCGATAAAATTTGATTGCTCTAGAAAAGAATAAATTTTTAAAGGTTTACTTCTAAATTTCTATTTTCAATCACTTATTTATTATATAATGCACAGGGTGTTCATAATAAAACTTACCATTTTGGAGCATTCCGTATAAAAATAGTCTATAACATAACATACGACGAAATATTTTATCTAGTACAAAAAAGTTCCAAAAACAAATAATAGAGGACGTACTATATTAATAGGAATATGACTGGGGAAAAGTGAGAGGAAATTATTCGCTATTATTTTCCTACAGCTTGGTCTTCGAGATCACTAGATTTGAATTCATGTGACTTTTGGATCTATGGATAACTGAAAGATATGATACACTGTATTTCCATAAATATCTCTCTTCTACTTTGAAGATATCATTAAGCCCCACCGGAGGCCGAGCTATTTTGTGCTCAAAGCTGGGGGAAGTACAAGGTTTGATCCTCGTGATTTACTCCTAAAATCGTATAAATACGGACTAGTATCCCCTTATAAAGATCCCCACGGAGGTTTTTCCACCTATAGGTCTAGTACCCTAGCTTAGTCAATCGGCCTTATCCCACCCAGCCACAACCGATAAAGATAGCACCGCAGGTCATGTGCGTAATATTCCCCAGCATACACTGCTTTCAGACGTTAAACGCTTCCATATGACAGAACAAAATGGTGGACATAACATTCAGGAAATATTGTAAACACGTTTAAATTTTATAGATTTTGAAATTGTTTAATTTTGTAGATTTTTGTTATATTCTCACTTAAACTATAATATGTCCTCTAGTGCTAGTTTTGAAACTTTTTTTTTTTGAGGAAGGTAAAATTTCCATCATCTGATTTCCATCACCCAATTTTCATGAAATTCTGCGACATAACTTTTGATACGGAACTCTCTAAAGTTTAACTATGGTTGCCCTGTACATTCCTTCAAAACAAAATTTAGGATTGAACGTTGCATTTTTCTGAAAGCAACTCAATTTCTATTCTTTGTATTGCGTATATCATTCTGATTTTTAATATTATTGCAACTTGTGTTTAGGGTGATCTAAAACATTATTATTATTGTTTTTATTATTATTATTATTATTTACTTTCCCCTTTTTTGCTTTAGGACAAAACTAACATAAAAAAATATATGTTACATTATGTAATTTATATGCCTGAAAGTTTTCGATACTTCGTCGAGTGTCTTTTTTTTTTTATAATTAGAAAGATAAAAAAGAAATCAAGTGTTTCCATTAACTTGTACATTTTAAATTAAATCGAGATAAATTCAACTTATTTCTTTTCCAAAAATAAACTTTTTTTTTTTTTTTTCTATTTTGCTGTTTAGAACAGAATTATTTTTCTTTTAAATAATTGTTACTTTCTTCTTCTTCATGTCTAAAAATGTGCATTATGACAAGTATAAAACTTTTAGCATCCGAATGAATAAGTGAGGGAAATATAAATAAAAATGTTGATATAAATTTGTAAATTTAATTATGAATCACATTTTTTTTTTAATTATTATTGAGATATTTACTGTAATTAAATTTATCACATACATTTGTTGTTTTAAATTAAAAATTATTAATCATGTAAACTTTTCAGTCATATTTATCGATTAAAAAAAAAAGTATGCATAAAATTAACGAACTATTTTATTTTCTGATTTAAATTCGAAAGTACAACCAAATAAATAGTTTAAACAATCATATTTGTGCAATTATAAGAGCATGAAATCGCCTAATCTCAAAATTTTTCAAAGGTAACAGAAGAATTTTTGAATTCATCATATATAATTCAAGTTTAAATTTGCTTAAGAACAACGTCAATAAATAGCGTAGATCAAAGAATTACTAAATAGTTATCAACGAATAAGTCAGGATTTATTTAAAATTTTAAAAGTTTATTTCACTTTACCCAGTGAAAATTTAATTCTATGCTCGAAGAACTTTTATTTGACTTTTGCATTCAGTCATGTTTATTGTCCTCATTTCAATTCGTCTATAGATAAGTTAAATACGTTCTAGTTCAAACGTGTATTTTATGTAAAATTTGTAAAATTAAAGTTTAATTTGATATTTCAGATAATATTATGCATTGTTGGATGATTAAAATATAATATTTATTCATGCTTTAATGTTTATGTTTTTTTAATTGATCAAAATATAAATTTATTTAGGAATTTTCATGAAAAACTTCTGATATATAATTTATTTAATGATATTAAATGATGCACTACTTATGCAGTAATTTAAACAATCTACGTACTTTTTAGAAATACGATGATGTTGCAAATGATTAACAAAGTTAGGAAATGATAACAAATTGACAATGTTATTGATTTAGAACAAAAAATCAAAAGAATCAATGCTGTCTATAAACAAACATTCTTCTTACTATAATTTTCATTAAAAAGAAAAAGAAAATAAACTTTATTATTTTTATTATTGCTTTTGTAATAAAAGTTTGCTAAAATTGATTAAGAACATTTTATTAAAAAATGTGGAGATTTATCATCAGTTTCCTCTGCTCCAAATATTACTTATGGAACGATATCTACAAACACAAAAGAAAATCGATTACATTCAGTGTACTGTTTTTTTTTTCTTAGTTATATATAACTTATGTTTATATACTTAGTTATATATAACTTGTGTTTATATATTTAGTAATATATAACTTAGTTATATATAACACGCTCACAGATTATATACAGAGTGATTCAAAATTAATATTGTGACTACAAACGGCTGCAACTATTTAATTGAAAAGAGTAAATCGACAAGAATTACACAGAATGTTGAAATAAGTTCAAAACTTTGTATACTGTATCGATGTTTTATGTGACTCCACTTGGTGACACAGACAACATCTAAGCAGTAGTGCGTTTCACGCAATACATTCTGAAGCATGTCTGGAGTCCTCAACGTAAGCGCATTAGAAATACGCATTTTGAGGTTTGGAATTTCATTCAGAAAAAGGAATATTTCAATAGGGTGTAAAAAACCTCGTGTGTGTGTGTGCTTCCTTTGTCAAAACAATTTCAAAACTGGAAATGCGCAATTCTAATGCGCTTGCGTTGAGGACTCCAGAGATGCTTCAAAATGTGTTGTATGAAATGGACTACTAGATGTTGTCTGTTTTACCAAGGGGAGTCACGTAAAGCTCAGTAGTTTATACAGTATATAAACAAAATTTTGAACTTACTTCAACATTCTGTTCAATTCTTGTCGTCATATTATTTTTAATTCAATAGTTGCAGTAGTTTAAAATCGCTATATTCGTTTTGATTCACCCCGTATAAGGTAGTAAATTAAGTTAATTATCCCTGACTATTTTCCAGTCAGAATATTTTCGCATAAAATATGATATTCAAACTTTTAATTTGATATTCTGATGAATCTGAAAGGAAAAATTTGTATATTTTTAAAATGTTCTTGTTTCGCATATTTTTCAGTAATTTAAGATAAGTAATATACATGATATTTAATTTTTGAAAAAGTATTTTTTTTTTTTTTTTTTTTTTTTTTTTAATTTTTACAGTTAATATAACTATTTAAATCTGTATTTAATAAATTTTACATTTCTTACGAAACAAGAGAAAATGTGCATAATTTTGAATCCAGTTGATTTGATTTATTATGTGGTCAAAACAAAATATTGTGTAGTATATTTATTCATTTCTAAATGTTATTTTATTATTATTTTACTTTTAAGCAATTACAAACATATTTTGCTTAAAAGATGTTTGCTTAAATGACGTCTGAGTTTGAATGATTTTATGGTGCAGATCATGATGTTATTTTTCTTTTTTTTTTTTTAACATAAAAAATAACACATAATCATGCGGTATGCATTGATTATTAACACTTTCCAAATGTACGTAATTGTTGTATGGTATAACTTTTAATGATCTGTGCCTACGTAATCACAATACGGACAGACTGTATTTCTGAAAGGCATACAGATAGACTAATTGAATTTCTAATTATTCTTAAACATTATCAGAAAGTGTTAAAAATGCACAACACTAAAGAAAACATATCCCTTATATTCTAATTGCAGTCCATAATGTATCTGAATATTTTAGTGTAACCCTGTAAATCTCAAGTATAAAAAATCATATTCTATACAAAATATTATTTTAGCATATTATAAATCAATATGAATTTTTTTTTTTTTTTTTTTTTTTTTTTTTTTTTTTTTACAATGGAAAGTTCTTTAAAAGTAATTTACAAAAATGCCTGTTCTAAAATGCAATAAACTGACATTTTTGGGCGTCCCTGTACACAAACCAGTAGCACAGGACCTACAAATGTCATTTAAAATAGGGAATATTCCGTAGTCGGAATGATAGATACTTAAAGGGAAATAATATCCACAATTAAAAAATATTAAAAAGAAATCTAAGATACGATTTGTCTGTTTTTCTGAGTTGAATCTACAAAAAGTTTTACGAATATCTGAAATAATCCCAATTTTCTTAAATCTAAACCTAATAATTACAGAGGGAATTAATTTGCTTCATCTCATCTAGAAGCTAACTGTAGCATCTCTATATGATACACATTTTGAATACCGAGTTTGGAATTTCTGCTACTATTTGTTCTTGAAATATGCTGATAACAGACACACGGACAGACAGACACACAGACCATTCGCTAAAAACAAGATTTTCATATTCAGAGGACCTCAGAACATGTAAATATAACAAAAATTAATGTTCGAAAATTTGACCCTAAAACAATGCTTTCTCGTCCCTATGGGTATGAGAAAGTAAAAAACGACTGAAAGTCACTTAAGATAAGTTAATGCCTTAATATACGCGTTAGAGATTATAAATATCATAAATTAAGACAGAAATGTGTCTGAAATACCAATTCAGACAGAAAAAATTTCTGATAAAGCAACATACTATAACGCGAAAAAAAAAAAATTTTTTTTTGTACTTAATTTTTTTTTTTCATGTTTAACGAAAAAGTATTAAGAGGAATGTAGCAAGTAACTTAACGGAGAAAGCGAATCTTGAATAATTTGTGCATAACTGTCTTTAATTTATTATTAATAAATTCAATTTAAAAACTGTTTTCTTCCACATATTTACTTGCACTTAAACGTAAGACAACAATCTCTATGGTATTCATTTTCATAATTTTTTTCTTTTAAATATCAGTTTAAAGAAAGATATCGTTATCCAAAAATATCGTGGGCTGGATAAAGATAACTTTTCCCTTATTTCATATGCATTTTTTCAAAAAATTCTAAACGTCTAGATAATAAATTTAATATAATAATGTATTAACTGTTAGATACTATATTATCAATAGTTTTATAGCAAAAAATACGGATTATACATAAACTGCCTGTGTTTCGCTAATACTTACATACATATAATTATAAAAAGAACCCTCGTTGTGTTACTTGGTGATGTGATTTGTAAGGTACCCGACGTTAGCTTCGCTCTCCGATGCACGGTTCCGTATTCCACGGCGATATGAGTTCGATTCCCGACCTGGGTAAAATGCATTTTTCTTTTAAAAGTTCTTTTTTTTTTATGCTCTAGAAAAACCTAAAATCTATTTTTAAGAGAAAAACAGAATCGTAGCCCACTTTTATTTTATTATTTATTAGAAAGCCCTAAAAATAGCGATGTTTTTACGCCTAAAAATATGGCGGTATTTTAAGACATTTGGAAAGTCTTAATTTCAGTTGCAAAAAGGTGTCTTAAAAAGTACGACTTTTTTTTTTTTCGCTTAAAAAATGAACATCCCTTTAAGACACCTTTTTAACTGAATTTAAGACGTTTACGTTTACAGTGAATGTTCATCCTATTCAGGTTTCAAAGGCCACCAAACGCTTCGAGAGTAATTTTCTTTTACCAGTAAAACGTTTTCTTCATTCATCCGCACCAATCAACAAATCAATTTCTTTATTCTTATTTTTTATAAATTTTGTTAAATTCGCATAATCTGAAATTTCAATTCCCCGCCTTCTTACTTCGTTAACCCGAGAGCAGTCGCGTCATTTTTTATAACGCTAGTAGTCGCATGTCGATCCATTCCCCACCGCTGTTTAGTGTTGAGAGAAAGCCGACAGAATGATAGTAGAGAAAGATGAACTACCCTTAATTCAAGCGAAGCCTTTCCCGTAAAACTCTAACCTGTCTGAAAAACTGTAAGTGGTGAGAAAAATGATTCAACGTTACTGGTCGCGTCGCGATCAATTATACCGATTTGAGAAGTAAAATATTTTCAACTGCTCAAATATAAGAAAGAATGACTTGGAAATATACTATGTTTGAGGACATCCACCCAAAGTCAGTTACACAGAGTTTCCGCACTTTATTTTTAAGGGGTGATCTGTAGGAAGAATTTATAAGCGATGGGCTGTGAATTGACCGATATGCGACTACTAACAGGTTAATCCATGGCCGTTCATTTCGTATTTTGTGAACTTCTGCACAAATTTTTCTTGATCAAGAACTTCGAAATTACACAAATAAATTTTATATAAATCACACAAATTTAGTTTGTACCGTAAATGTTCATGCGTTTCTTGCAACTCACCAAAAAAACTGTGGTTCAACCTTTCTTGACCTGAACGTGTATAACCTATAACTATTTTCTTTCTTATTTCTTTCTTTAAACAGAATGTTTTTGATCTGGAATCTATTAAAGCTCTGACGATGTATTCTTTATCTTTATTGATTAATCTTAGCGTTAATGTTTAGAGTAAGACTTCTTGATTACAAATTTTATTAGACAAGGTGGTATTTTCATTTATTATTTGTTTGTCGGAATTATTTTCTTGACGCATTATATCAAAATGATGCTGAGAACAAATACTGCATTCTACAAAGAGCGATATTTTTTTGCCAAATGACCCTTTGAAAAACAAACAAAACAATGACTTAGTTTTATCAAAAAAAAAATCTTTTTTTATTGAATTATTTAATTTTGAATTGTTTACAATCGTGCAATAAATGTTTATTGCTATTATAAAAAATACACAAATGTCGCTTATTGCCTGAATTATTATAAAGACCAACTGCAGTCGATGGGCAAATTTTTTTTTATTTTTGGCGATTGATAACTTTCCTTCTTATTTGATGGGGAGGAAACATGTTCTGAGTGTTGGGTTTCGAAATTAAGGCAGTGGCTTTTTCGCGATTAACAATTCTCTCTCTTTCAGATTTCATTCTTCTAAATATTTTTCTAATTCTTCTTCTCCAACATCAACTTCTACTAACCAACCTTTATTTTTATTAATCAACTCCGTGGTTAGCGTTCTAAGAACAGTTCTTTTGGGTGTGTGTGTGTGTGTGTGTGTTTGAACCACACTCATTATGTCAATTTTAAATGACAAAGCTCTAAAAAATATTATTATTTGATTAAATTATCAATTAAAATTACATGTCAAAGTTAGAAATAAAAACGAATCCATTTGAAAGATTTTTTATTTCTCATATTAAAATATAATGCAATAATTCAAAATATAAACAAACTCATACACAAACCAAAACTAAAATATTTTATTCTTTCGATGCGTCATCTTTATAATTTTCAACAAAAGAGAACAAATTTCAAAAACAGCAATATAAATATCATTTGTTATTTATTTTAAACGTCATAAATGCAAACCAATATTTTTTTCTTTGTAATACCATCAAAAGAGAACGAAATTTTAAATAATCAATTCAAATAGCATTTAGTATTTATTTATTTGAATGTTGCAAAAATAATCTATGTCGGCTGTTCCTGTTCTCGAGAGCCACAAATTTAATATCATGAGTTCTTTTCTAATAACTTATAATTAGAGATAATTATCTTTAATTAAAAACATATTCATTAATATTTATCAACTAATTATCAAAAAGGTACTCACCCTTTATTCCATTCACGGTCGACTTGGAAAAAAAATGAGTTATAAAATAAGAACAGAAATCTGAATTTCCTTTTATTCATTTGAATTCGGTTATGCTGAACTATCTTACAATGAAAATATGTACAAAAAATTGAAGGTTATTTATTTAACATTCTTTAGAAAAATATCTATGTTGGCTCTTATTCAAAATGATAACTTTTTCTTTTAATACAGTAGCCGAAGCTTTATAAAATCACGTTTGTTTTCATCAAAATGATTTTATTAATCGGCTGATTTTTATATCCGGCGAACATGCCCGAACTGAATAAAAGAGTATTCATTACCTAAATATAGAAATAAATTCTTCTTCGCCCTTCTATCTATCAACTAGCCATCCCTATGAATAGAGTTTTTGCTACTTATCATTCATGTAACATTTTCAGCTTTTAGGGACAAAATTATGTAAAAGATGGAAATTTTCTTTGACATGGCATTCTTGTACCAATCTGGGTATGCTACGTTGATGACCTCCTTATTAATTTTCGCTTGCGATTCCCTCTTCCGTTTGGTATAATTTAGGCACTAATATCAGCTTTATTATTATGAGAGAATGAGAAATTTCTGAGAAATTTCAAGCTTTAAAGTGGCTTTCCTTTGACTATACATTTGAAGAAAACCATCATACTTTACCAAAATTTTACGCTTTAGCTTTAAAATAAAAACTACCCGCTTACATATCTTGCAGCTAAGTTGCGTCAAAATAAGAACTACAAACTCTATTTGAATATTTTAAAACAGAAA
Organism: Salticus scenicus; assembly: GCA_963930645.1. Taxonomy (NCBI): domain Eukaryota; kingdom Metazoa; phylum Arthropoda; class Arachnida; order Araneae; family Salticidae; genus Salticus; species Salticus scenicus. The sequence continues at coordinate 97,610,799 of OZ005653.1, forward strand.
AAAATACTCATTGGCCAGTCATCTGAAGAATTCATTCCTCGAATTCATAACTACAACACATGTCGGGGCGTGTTTTTCTTTCTTTTCTTCCCCCTTTTTTTTTTTTTTTTTTTTTTTTTTTTTTTTTTTGTTTGACAAAGAGTAAAAATGGGATGATTTGCTATGTTTTGTTTCTTTTTTTCTTTTCAAAAATCCGGTGAGAAAATATTATTTGTTGTTTATCTTACAATACATGAGAAGAGATTTTCTTTTGAGTTTATTAACCGGCGATGATGATTTTTTAAGACGCAGTTTGTATTGATTTGATTCAGGAGCCAGCAATTTGATCAGATTAAGCGGCTGATTTTATTAACCAGTGATTTCATAAAGCAGCGGCTACTGTATCTTCCTTTTTTCTTTACCAAAATTTAATCATAATAATACTTTTTAAAACACAGAAATACGTATCTTTCTTTACATCGTGTCTACATCTTTCTCAACTGAGGGTGGCAGTGATGTTGCAACAGTTGTAATTTTTCTTTATTTCGCATTGTTCTTATTCATGGAGGAAACAGTTGAATCTAATTGTTGATTTTTTTCCTTTTGTACGTCTAGTTCTTCAGATATATTTTCGTGTTTCAGGATTGCTTCTTCTTTTTCTTTTATTCAATTCGTCAATAAATTTCAACAACGGCTAAACTTCAGCATTGTCATCACGTGTCTTCCTTTCATTTCCGTTAGTGACCGAATCTCCACTAGAATATTCCATGCCAATTTCAGGATCTTATTTCGTCTTCAAAAAAGTCTTCCGATCTTTTTCCATCGTGTCTGATCTCCTTTTCTGTGAATTCAATTTTTCTTTATTTGAGGTTCTCCTGAACGAGGCCACTCATCTTCTGGAAGGTACTGTGAGGAAGTACCCTCCCATCGTCTGGATATTTTCGGTTGTTTCGTACCAACATCAGAATCTACAATTTTTCCACCAGGGATATTCTTCTTCAAATTTTCTTTTCTCTTCGGTGCATTATCTAGAGCATCAAGTGACATGGAATCGCACTTGACAACCACACGATCATCTGAATTAATTTCTTCAAGATCCACAGATTCATTATTTTTAGAAATAAATTTGTGTTCATTCTTCAATTTTTTTTCTAATGTTATGAACATCTTCAAAATATTTATCAGCAGGACGTGGTCTTGATCGATCAGTCAAAGGCATAATTTTCTTTCTATCTTCTGTGTATGGCATACTGATTCTTTCAATTATCATCTTCTTTCTTTTATTCGATGTACAGTTATTTGAAAAAGTTTAAGACCAGTAGCAGATTTTCAGTATATTAACACATTGCATCATTTGTGCGGATTATTGCGTCATCTCATGTGCTGATTCCATCAGACGCGTTCTACTGCTATAAATAAAGGTGGTCGGCACGTTTATCGCCATTTGTTTTTTGGATTTTGTCGTAGACACTGCTGTTGTGTAATTATTGTAATGGGTAAAACATCTTCACTTAGTGTTACAAAAAGGTCAGAAATAATGATACTTCATAAAATTGGATTTTAAAAGCGTCAAATACTAATTTTGAGGGTAAATGGGAGCAACATATCTGTGTATCAAGTTATTGGTAAATTTAAAATGTCGGAAAAATTTGTGGACCTTAAGAGAAGCGGTCGTCCTAGAAAAACGAGTGCACGTGATGATCATTTGAAGAAGGATGGTCGTACAAGATCCAAGACCCTCCTGCAATACGATTAGACATTCTGTGGCTGCAAAAGGCACCAACATCATTTTGAGTACTATTTCAAGACGTCTCGCCAAAGATTTTGGTTTATCATCCCATAAACCTACAAGGAAACCTCGACTTACTCCAAGTAGGAAAAAGAAACGACTGACTTTCGCCAAACAATATCAGGTTGGATGGCTGGGTTTTACGTCGCACTAGTGCTATGTAGATGGGAAATTGGCGACGGTCTGGGACACACCCCTAGTGGTGGTCCGGAGATATGCCATCACAATTTTGATCCTCCACGGAAGGGATAGCTCTCCCGCTTCGGTGACCCCCAGAGGTATAATTTTTTATGGAAACCTGGAGACATTGCGGCCACGACAGATTTTACGTGCACCAGCCACCATTAGCGTACACGACGGTCTTTGGCTGGTTCGAGTACCGAACCCGCAATCTTCCAATTACGAAGCCGGTGTTCTACCCAAACAATATCAGAACTGGACAGTACAACAGTGGAGTAGGATCTTATCTTCGGAGTGAAGTGTGCTGCAATATTTTGCACGTGCTACAAGTGTTCGCTACAAGTGTTATGTTATTTTTGCAGAATTCTATTAGATCTGATTTTTTAATTCGATTTTTTAGATCTGATTTCCGACCAAGTAGAAAAATATATGATGAGAGATATACGATTCAAACTGTCAAACATCCTCTAAGCCAAATGATATGGGGTGCAATGTCTGTGTCCGGTACTGCTAGTCTGCATTTTGTGTCACCCAAAACCTCCATGAACGGATAGCGGTACCTTAATTTGTTACGTGAGAAGTTGAAGCTTCACTTGCGTGTTCACAAATGTTCAATTTGCATGCACGATGGGGCTCCGTGTCACAGACGAAGATTGTCAAGAAATTTCTGAGGGCACAGAGAATCAAAGTGCTTAACTTGCCACAGCCAGGTAACAGCCCAGATTTGAATCCAATAGAGAATATGTGGTATATTGTGAAAAATAAAATCTCTGAAAAGCAACCATCTACTGCTACGGCATTTGTTGATGCAATAAAGCATGTCTGGTGCACAGACATTTCCAGAGCTTACTGCAAGTCTTTTATTTATAGCATGCCTAAGAAGATTGCACAACTTATTAAAAATATAAGAGGTAATAGGAAATACTGACTTTAATTACAGTAAATAACTATGTAGAGTCTATTTTGTTATTTTATATGTAAAATACGTATGTTATTTTTGCAGAATTCTATTAGATCTGATTTTTTAATGGGTGGTCTTAAACTTTTGCAGATGACTGTATATTTCTGTTGAATTTTGCTAGTTGCATGCAAAGAAAGCGACAAAGTGGAATGTGTGTTTTTCAGATTTATGGTGTTTGATGTTTTCTTTCCCATTAATGTCCACCTCATTTTAGGTTTTAATACTATCAATCATTTTCCGAAACTGTTTTAATTGTGTCTGTATAAATAACCCTTGCGACATCAGCACCCAAAAATTAACTGTATTGCCCAAGGATCATTTTCATAAGTGCATGCAGCATCTTTTACAGAAACATTGCTTAATTTTACACATAAGTTTTCTAATTCACAAATACATTCCACATTGTCTATTCTGTCAATTGGTCTACATATTTTCTCCTGATCTAAAACTTCCAATTTACCACTGTAAGATTTATCAATATTACTAACAATTATTTCATGACAATTATGTGTTTCAAGTACTTGTAAACATCCGAAAAGTCCATGATTTATATATACATACATTTTTTTTTTTTTTTTTAATTCTTTAAGTTCAATATTTTCGCGGTATATTTGGTTAAATAAGACAGTGTCTGTTATTGCTCTTAAATAACATTCTTTATTATTATTATTATTATTGTCCTTAACTTTTACTACCAATGTCTGTAGATAGACGGAATCGGAAGAAGGTGGATTATATAAGTTAACCCTGGTTCTGTAATTACCACCATCTGAAATTATTTATTTATTATCATAATGATTTCCCTTTTCAAAGTTAATTTTACCACAGTCTTCAGGTTCATTAAATTTTTCATAATTACACATCATATCTAAATGATTATTTTCGCAGACAGAACAATTTAATTTTCTATTTTAGCCACTCGCCTCATGAAAACGGACGAGACATTTAAACAATACCCCTTTTCCTTTAGGATCGATTTCTTGTCTTTTAACGGTAATTTTTTTGCATATTCCCAATCTGTATTTTTAAGCGCTTCATTACAAAAGACACAAATATGTTCTTTTTGTCTAATCGGGGCGTTACAAATCAATTCCTTCGCTGTGGCAACCCTAAAACTGTTGTGTTTTTGTTTATAGTTCATTAGCGCGTTGGGGTAATGTCATTCCCTATCTTCTGTTTTACTTTGGGGGGAAAAGAGTGTTTTTTCCGGAGCAGTTAAATATTTATTCAAAAATTTCATTAAATTATTTGCATCAAAATTTTAATTTTAATTTTCGGTTTTATTATATGCTAATACTGAATCGGGAGGTAATAGCTTCAATAACATCTGACATAAAATTGATCCTTAAGTATTTGATACAACTCCTAGAGATTCTAAACTACGTATTTGGGTCTGACATTTATCAACTATCATTCTAAATTTTTATAAACCGTTCGAGTTTTTTAATTGTGGGACGTCCAACAACTGGTTTAAATGTGCGTTAAAAAGGAAGTCTTTCCTACCAAAATGGTTTTCTAACAGTTCCATTCCTGTGTCATAATTATTTTCAGAAAGCGAAAAACCCTCAATTGTGTTCGCAGCTACGCTGCCTAAGTGCGCTTTCAAAAATTTAAAATTTTCTATTTTATTCAAATATTCATTTTTGTGATTGGCTGATTCGAAACTATTCCAAAAGCGTAGTCGCTGACAACTATCTTCGAAAAATTTAGGCAGTGAAATTTTAAGAAGTTTAACATTATTTTGACTTAAACTACTGTTAGTTATTTGAAATGTTTCTAGTACGGACGCGGAAGTTACTGAATTTAATGTATCGATAGTGCTAAGTTCCCTAAGTTTTTTTTATCGCGCGGAAGGACCACTTTGTCACATTCTCACTATATTTTTTGACTATTTCAAATTCCTTCTGTAATTCTTCATTTTTGAGATAGGTTTGTACTTTTGCATCTGCCTTTTTTAGCTCTTGAGTTTTTTTGGTTAACTGCTCAATGAGCTCTTCTAGCTCATCTATATTAATTTCTGAGCAATTTATTAAATTCTCGATCTTACTAGAAAATTTGGTGACCGCCGTTCTCAATGCGGTGCGTTTAGCTTTTATATTTTTTGCGTCTTCATTCATATTAATCAAATTTAATCATCTTATTAATCAAATTTAATCATCTTATTGAATTTCTACAATTGAAATGTTGTACTAAACACTTAATATATATGTTTCAAACACTAATTTCACTAATTAAAAAAGTTCTGTTAATCAGTTCTATCAAGTTTAATCATTAAATTTTCATAATCATCAAAATATCATAGCATATATTATTCAAAATCAAATGTATATTTTTCTTTTTGTTATTATTTCTCTTTTTAATAATTCATATTTTTCATTTACAGTTGTTTTTCATTAACATGCATTATTCTTTTCACTATTTTAGCAGATATTATTCTTTTTCCATTTTCAATATTTAATTCGCATCCTAACCATCGTTGCAAAGTAATGCCACTATATAGTATTCCTGCAACCATCTTTTAAATTCGGATCATTAAATTTCACACAGATTGACGTCTGATCATTTTATTTTTTTCAAATGCATAAAATTCCTTCAATAAAATAGAAGGAAATCAGTCTTACTTGATTTATCTATTTTTCTTCCAAAGTGTGCCGATGCCAGGTAAGGATGTGAACTTCTATCTGGAGCAGCCTGTAATGAAATTGCATATAAATGCATTTCAGAGTCAGATAACAGAACATTAAACAGAATATTAAACAGAATAAGGCTTTTTTTTTTTTTTTTTTTTTTTCACGACACGAAGCTGACGAGCAACGCAAACTACACACAACAAAAAGGGGAAAAAAAAAAAAAAACTAATACAAACCTTTTGATTTACATTTTACATCCCCTTCTCTCCAACAGACAGGTTGCCAGAATAAAGGGATACTAATTCACATCGTTAATCGCTGAAAATTCACATGGTATAACAGAGAGAGAGTCAATAAAAAAAAAAAAAAAAAAAAAAAAAAAGAGGTTCTAAATAAAAATAAAAAGTCAGTTCTCTGAAACAGTGAGTCATTAAATGTTTGAAATAGTAAAAAGTTATTCGATGTGCAACAGTAACAGTGCCACTTGCTGTTTAAAATGAACAGATATTTAATCAATATAACTTCGCAAAATTACAATTTACTCATGCAGATTTGTGCCATTTTCATCAAACGATGTGGATATATAGTCATATGAGAAACCGCAGAAAGTAATAGCAGTGTAACTTTTCGGCCTATATACACCAATATTCAATAAGCATATTTTTTCATAATATATATCAGACACAGGTTTTGCTATTTTATATAGCATAGAAGCTAAGATAAAGCTTTCGCATAAAGGTAAAATAATGCAGAATATCAATGCCACCAGTTATTCGATATGCGTCCTTGTTATCCCGTTATTAACAAAAAAATAAAGTTTTGATAAAATTATATATATGGAGTTTAATTTTTAAAATAAAAAAAATATATATATATAAAACAGACAAATTACTTATTTCAGGTAATTTAAATTATTAAATTTGAAACCACAATCGGTCTTATCATGTTCATGAAGCAATTTCCGGAAAATGAATATAACTAAATTTGATATATAGGTCTTAACAAACTACTTTACTCTCTGATACGAAATTTAAAAACTAAGATAGGAAGTTCTAATTTTGTATTCTCAGTGATAAGATATAGTAATTTTGTCATACATTATAAATGATGAAAATTTATAGTCCTGTTGAGATTTAAGTATGACGATTTTAGACCAAAAATGTTTACAAATGGGCAACATAAATTTACAAATCGTCTGGAACAAGAAGATAAGGGAATATAAACCTCTATCCGCAAAACTTCATTTTAATCTTTAAATAGATAGCCTAAATGTTCATAAAAGCTCGTAATTCTTATATAGGAATATATTCTACATTTTAAGACAAGCTAAGGTTATATAAAACTTTAGAAAACTTACTTTTTTCCTCGATTAAATTCTTCCTAATTTTTTTACTTAGAAATTAATTATTACTATTATTCTTGTTATTGTTATAGGAAATATATTGTAATACGTTTTAATATAGTTTATTTAATGTAGAAAGGCAATACATGAATATTTTATAAAACATTCTTAAATATAAAGAATCTTATTTATTAATCAAAGAAGAATTATTTAAAAAAAGAATGCCGGAATGATCGTAATTTTTTTAAAACGATTTAGCATTTAATTTTTGGGAGAGATATTAATGAACAAAATTGAAAAATATCATGTATATGTTACAACAACAATCATAAAAGATGATTAATTTTCAAATTTTAATAATAAAAAATCTGGTGTGTAACAACCACGCAACTTCCATTAGGCACTATTAAACATATTATATACACTTTTTACTTTTTTTATATTAAATAGAAGAAAGTATTGGATTCATAAAATTTTTCGACTTCGAGTTTTCGATGGATTTACACGTTTTCAGAGATCTAGAACACGACTTGACTATTTTTAGAAAATGTGTGTCTGTCCGTATGTCTGTCTGTCTGTGTGTGTGTGTGTGACAAAAAATTTGTGGTGACTGTATCTCCGGAGCTACTTCTTAGAATTGTATATAAATTTATATGTAGATGCACGTTGACCTAAATCAGTGCTTATCAACTTTTGGTATCTATCACTCAACTGGTGGCGCTGCTATACAACGATTTCCGCAATTTAAGGGATGTTATATCTCAGGTTACATTGCGTATAATCAAAAGAAAATTTATATGTGAGAAGGAAATTATAAAACATTATGCTGATTCAATTTGAATGCTTATCGTCCAACAGTTTGCGCTGCTATACAGCGATATTCCCAATTTGAAGGAAGGCTATATCTCAGGAACTACTGCACAGAATTGCATATAAATTTTTATATAGATGCACCTTGACATAAATTAGTGCCTATCAGCTTTATCTACTTTTGGTGTCAACTACTCGACAGGTTGCTACACAGGGATATCCGCAATTTAAGGGAAGGCTATACTCATGTTATATTTCGTATCATCAAACAATACGGGGTATATGAGAAAGCCATTATGAGACATTGAGTGGATTCAAACTGGTTGCTTTTAGGACAACAGATGGCGCTGCCATACTAGAAATTTTCTGGATAACGGGAAGGCTATGTCTCAACTTGCATGGCATGTAAGTGTCCGAAATTTCATGTATGAGATAACCATTATAATAAAGCATTTTTTATGATGTTATTTACACACAAATAATACTGTCTTTCTTTGGATATTTAGTGTTAATTTTGTCAAAGGTCTAAATCGTTTACATTCATTATGTTAACTTTAATAAATTATTTGCACTTAGTGAATTTGTATAGGAAAATATAGAAGAAACTCTTGTGGTAGCCACAGCACACTAGTTTAGAAGTAGTGTAATCGGAAGATTGTTTTGAGATACCGACTTTTACCAAAACAGGGAAACTCAATTGTAGACAGGGAAACAACAATTACATACAAAAAAATATCTAAAGGTAGTTAATAAGGTGAATTTGAAAGAAATCTGTACAGCCGTTTTTTAAAGGAAAGCACTTGCGAGAATTCAAACTGAACTACAGGACACCTATGAATTTTCCTGAACTAACCAACTAATAAGTATGAAAGAAAACCTAAAACGGGTGTTTATACGGCAAATCTGAAGAAAATCGTTAGTACCCTTTGTGTGATATGGGCTTACGATCCAATTTCTTGTTTTCAGTGTGTCACTTCCAGTTTTACAATATTCACCAAAAAAAAATCATCTGTACACCACACCTGCCCCCATTCTGAAGTTTCGTCGTTCTATCGTCATTAGTGTCGGAGATATGATAGTCGGAAGATTTCCCCCTCATATACATACACCACATACACATATACAAATAGATCAATTGCCAAAAATTCATATTTTTTTTTACTCAGGAGGCTTTAAAAAATGTTAATCAAGTGAAAACTCGATATCGAATAATTTTTAACCGAATACAATACCTTTATAACCTATGGTACTCGGGTCATGGAAGAAAAAGCGGAAATTACTCCTAAATTTATTATTGCTATTTCTTAATTGTACTGACTGGTTTTCTTTGACTGTCTTTACACTAAAACTGAAAATTATTATTTAAAAGCGGCGATGAAGAAAACCAAAAACCTGAGAGATAATCAATCTAACAATCAAAAATCCTTCAATAGTACCAAAACATCACCATCACAAAAATTTACTGTTAAACTGAAATAATACCCAGTGATTAACCCTTCCATGCCAATATTTATAAGCTTTAAACATTTTAATTAATCTTGAGTTCTGATGATCTCGTTGAAAAAAATCTGTAAACTCGAAAAAAATTCAAATTGTTTGGAAAAAATGTCAATATCCTCAATTCTAATAAAAAATTTTGTGCGACCATGAATAATTACGTAAACAGAATCTTAATAATATAGTAAACCTTAATAATATCGAAATTGTTTGTAACACTATGCCATAATTCATTGTACCTCTTGGTTCTCGCTTTTATACTTTTATGCCTCTACCTTTGCCTCTACCTTACACTTTCACTCTACAGATGGCAGTATTTGCTGTTCGTTATTTTTAAAATTTTACGAAATTTATTAAATTGTTTAACTGATTCATTGAGATACACCTTTAATTTTTATCCCATTTATAATTTCTAGAATTTATTTAATTTTTAAAGATATTCTATTTTTTAAACACTTAACTAAAATAATACATACCAAAACAAAATATCCAACCCGCGTTATCTCTACCTTCAACCAATACGAAATTGCGTCTTTTCATTTATTTATTTTTTTAGCTTGATCGCTAATTTTTATCATCAACATACTTTTTTTTAAACAGTATAAAATTAAGATCATGGCGGATAAATATTTACTCAATTTTTATTAAGTAACAACTAAAAGTAATTTTTAACAACCAAAGTACTTTTTATTGCGAACACTTACCTTTTAAGTAGGACTTATTGCTTGTGCTTCAATAATTTTGCTGCTGACTGTATCTTATCCTCTCACCTGATTGCTTTGTCATTCAGTAGCAACATATTCTGTATTCGCTTTCTTAGATTTATTTTTCATTTATTATTCCGGACTTTTCGTATTTTTACTTTCTCGTACCCATAAGTTAGAGAAAGTATTGTATTTAGATCAAATTTTTAAAATTGAGTTTTTGGTATATTTACACGTTTTGAGTTCCCCTAAATCCGAAAATTAGATTTTTAGCGGTTGGTCTGTGTGCCTGTGTGTGTGTGTATCTGTTATCAGCATATCTCAAGAACAAATAGTAGCAGAAAGTCAAAACTTGGTATTCTAAATGTGTATCATATAGGGCTGCTACACTAAGCTTTTCGTTGAGATGAAGCAAATGGTTCGTGCACAGATACAGCCAAGAGTGTTCAAATACATTACGTCTATGAGGGAAATTGAAGGTAAGTAGAGTTTAACATCTATAGACTGCACTAAACCAAATGAAATGGATATATATTTTCTGTATGCGTAAAAATATGTCTCATGTAGAATATGGTAAGGGAATCATACTCTATTCGCTTACAAGACTACACAAAGAACTAGATTATAGTTCGACAATAGTTGAAATTTGATATTAGTGCATTTTAGGTAGTGCATTGAATTAATTCTATAGGATCATATTTAGATGAACGATGTGGTACGTACATAATCTTCAAAACGTATACAGGGCTGCAAATATTTAAACGATAACATTCGTTTTATTGTCAGTAGAAGTGATTTACTATAATATTTTATCTTGTCCAGGGAAACTGATCAAAAATTGAAATGAATTCCTCATAGATATATGGTAAATAATATATGCCTTAATCTAAATATTCATTGCTTGTTTTTTGTATATTTACACGTTTTGAGGCATCCTGATTACCGAAGTTAAGTTTTTCAACGTTTGATCATTGTCTTTGTCTTTTAGAGTAACTTATAAACGAATGATTTTAGGAGATCCAAATATTGTATTTTGAAGTTAATATAAGTTTGTTGCTAGAAAAGTTTGATCAAGATTGATAAGTTTAAGGGAATGTTGCGCGTAAAAAATGTCTGAATAATTTTAAGTGAATATTTAATTTTAATGACAGATTTAATTCTATAAAAATATCGTTCCAGTAATGAAAAGGGGGTTGAATGGAGCGATAGCCCCCTCACACGGAATTTATTATCATGTAAAACTCTCCCGAAGCCTAATTTAAGGTGTTTTAACATATGTTTACATAACAGTATTCGTTATCTTTCCCCTTAATCTCCAATCTGTATTTATAGTGTTAAATTTCAGGGTAAGAGAAAGTCGTGTGAGTGATACACCAAATTATTTTCTAAATTTTCTTAGGCGCTTACAGTAGCCGAGCGCGTGTTCACTGAAACCTGGCACACAAGAAATATCGGATTCGATATCAGGTCTTGCTATTCGACATAGGCGTTGGCAGATGCCCGTGGTTTTCTCCAAAAACTCGCGTGAAAGAAGGCTAGGACTAATATTGTAAATTTTACGGATTTTTTTTTTTTTTTTTTTCGATATCTACCACTAATATTTAATTATTGTGTTTGCTTGATCATATCGAAGATTACTATTATATCATGCATATCAAACATCACTCCTCAAAACTGTTGTTAAATATTGAATAAAAATCCCCTGAATTTGGCAACTCTGGCTAGGACCCTCCACAAAAACATGAGCACACGATCTGGGCCTAGGACCCTTGTGTTGACAATCATTTTTAAATTTAACGTCAACATCACACCAATAATGTCGTGTTTTTCTCCTTATTTTACTATCAACGGTTAGGAAATAAAAATCCTGTTCCAGGTTCTCTGAATTTTTCTGTTACATACGCACAAACTTTGAAAAAATACAATAAAGATATCTTTGTGTAAGTAGTGATAGGAAATTGCACCCTTCTGTGGGACTAAAATTACCTTCTGCCATGGAATTATACCAATCATAACATTTTATTGTTTAAAGCCTTTCAATTCTGTTATTATCATGTCATATGCACCTACATTAACTTTGTAAATAGTTTTATGAATCAATCACAAATTATAAAAATAATAGAGGCCTTACATTAAAACTTCTGCGAAATTATTCTCCGCGGTTGCGCCGTTTACTCAGGCACAAATCCTCTTTTTGTGTTATGTGACGAAACTGGCTTTTTCCGTCTCCGGTCTGACTTGGTTGCAACACTTGCGGTCGATGCTCAGAGATGAATCCTTATGGTAGCAAGTGTGCATATTTTTAAAAATCACTATAGCTTCGCAATTAAATGTAGAAGCTTCCAAGTGAGGTCTCAACTACTTTTATAATGTGATTAAGAAGTTTTTTTCTTTTTAAACTTAAGTATTTTAATTATTAATTGTTTTATGAAAAAGTTTTGTTGTTTTTGATCTTATTAAAGGCAAATCTATTTTTTTTTCGACGTTATGTATATATATATATATGTGTGTGTGTGTGTGTGTGTGTGTGTGTGTGTGTGTGTGTGTGTGACTGTGTATGTGTTCAGTGCATATACAGGGGAAGAAAAAAAAAAAAAGGAAAACTACCCCGAAATATGAGACCATAGCTACCATACCGTTCCGAGGAAAATAATAAAAATTTGATGGAAGGTATTTTGAGGTATGAGCTCAAGAATTATATAAAAGACAACAGTTAAACTGTAACAGTTATGGTTACAGTGAAAAATTTTCGAAAATTTCAAATGGTAACACCATTTCTTTTTTTTTTTTTTTATTCGAATGAGATCTCCATAGCAAAAAAAAAAAAAATAAATAAATAATAAAAAAATAATGTCTTATCGGTACCTCTAGCATCAAAATCACCAATGCTAGGCATACTGAGAAAAAAAAGAGAAAAGAGCTGTGATGTGCCTACCACAGCACAACTTTCATTTACTTAATGACGACACATTTCACACTGAGTCTTCGGCTCTCAAAAAAGTCTACTAATTCTGCTTCGAAACTAGAAGAAGAGACCATAATATCCTTAATTTCATGTAGGTCTACTGAATAAGGGTTTTAATTTCGTTGTTAGTCGTAAGGCACCGTCATGACTGACGTGATCACACTAAGTGAAAAATAAGGCATTGTTAAATGCGTGATGTGTACCTTGCTTTCTTGCTCTGTGAACAATATGCCGCTTACTGGGAAACAGTATTATCATCATTAAAATCTATTTTGATTGCCATTTCATAATGCTTTGCTTTTCGCGTAGTGCGATGACGTCAGCCATGATGGCGTCTTATGACTAACAACGAAAGTAAAGCCTTTATTCAGTAGCGTTACACGAAATTAAGGATACCATGATCTCTTCGGTTCGTTTCGAAGCAGAATCAGTAGACTTTAGTCTAAACTAGAGCCCCTTAAATAAATAATAGGCCGGCGCATCACCGCCATTTTTTTGCCTCGTAAGAGGACAGCATTTCCGCTTGGCGATTTTATCGCTTCACTGGTGGTTTTAAGAAATTTTCATCTAAAAATAAAATCGACCAAAAATGATAAGCAACACAAGTAATCTGTTTCTGTTTCTTAAATAATTCATAACACTTGAAAGGGAAAAAAAAAAAAAAAAAAGAGCGTACCAATTAAAATTGGAAAGTTTTTTCAACGACCTAATACTATCAGGACACGGAAACAAGACAACTTTGGCGAACCAAAAAAACGTCGCCAAGACTCTACAAACACACAGTAAAAAAGCGTTTCTTAAAATAATTTATGGTTATTAAAATACATATTTAGATTTAAATAATACTTTTTTTTAAATTTTTTACTTTATAAATGTCAGAAATGCAAAGAAAAGTATAAGTGAATAACAATAAAACTTACTATGCAAAGCTGTGCATTAAGTCCCGGGATCCAAGAATCTGGACGACAATTCGCAGCCCATTTTCTCCTTCTTGCATTATCCGAAGGAAACTTAAACATTTTGTATCCTTTTCTGGAGTGTTTACAGCAGTTTATTGCTGAACAACCTCCCATATTGCAGTTTATTTCACTAAAATTACGAGCAAGACGGTAGAAACAATGGATGCCGTTTGTTTACCACGCTGGGTACATGCGGCAACCCTAAGGCAAAAAAATGTCGGATGCGCCAGCTCGTATATATAGGAGCCTTAGTCTAAACCAAAGACTCAGCGTGAAATGTGACGTCATTAAAAAAATGAAAGTCGTGCTCTGGTATGCATATAACATTTTTTTTTTCTTAGCTTGCTAGCTCTGGCGATTTTCGTGCTACAAGAACCGTTCCAACGCTATTTATGTTTTTTTGCTAAGGAGATTTCATTTCAATAAAAAAAAAAAAATTAGGTGTTGTCATTTGAAATTTTGAAAGTTTTCTACTGTAATCGTAACTGTTAGATTTATCTGTTGTCTTTTATATAATTCTTGAGCACATACCTCAAAATACCTTCCACCAAAATTTTATTCAGTTACTGTGAACGATATGACAGCTATGGTCTCAAATATCATGGTAGTTTTTTTTTTTTTTAAATAATCAACCTGTATATATGTAAAAGTTACTTAATATTAATTAATGTAACTTTCAAATTGGATTTAGATATATTTTTATTTACATATAAAGAATAAATGAATAAATATTTTAATTATTTTCTTTAAAAATACCTTCAGAAATGACGAAGAATGGAATATCAGGAAGCTTCTATAAACAATGTGTATTCTTCAAATGTAGGAAATAGAAATTTATAAGTTCTCACATTCATAGAATGATTAATTTAACTCTTTTACATTACGTTTCGGAGACCCTTTGAAAGCTTTTGGCTAAAATTCACAGAGGGCATGACATATGTTGATGTCAGTTCCATTCATTTTAATGAGGAGGTTCATTAATTTATGTAGAAATTAATTTGTGCATGCCAGATTTAGAACTAAACAAAGCAAATTGTTAATCAATCTCCTTTAGGTCATATTTTCATATGTTGAAGTATTCAATTTAAACATGTAATAAATCTATACAGTTACAGTAATGACTTTTGTGTAATGGATATTTGCGATTTATAAAGTTTTAGATTATTCTTAATTTCTATTTTAGAACCCATTTTAAAATAAATTTAAATCACTTTTTCTGTATAATAATTTGACATTTATATAGGACGCACTTTATTATTATCAGTTTCCACTCATAAACAAAAAGTTACAGAAAATTGTTGAATATAATACATATCGGAGTATTGCAAAATTAATAAACAAATGAAATAAAATAACCGGTTATCACTTTGAAAACTAACACTTGGATTGAAAAGTCAATGCCAATAAAATAGTTTAAAAAACCTATCAGATGATGTTAAATTTAATAACTTCTAAACATGTCTAACTTTATTTAAGAAATTAATTCTCTATTAAAAAAAGAAGAAAAAAAGAAAGAAAGAAAGAAACACAGGTATATATATATATATATATATACATACATATTAGTTGACGCTATAAATATAGAAAAAAAAATTACCAACATTGGAATTAAAGAATGTCTGTAATATTACTCTTTTGTTCAAAAAGTAAATAGGTAGGAACCTAATATGTTTTAGAAAACATTCCAATAATGGTAATTTTGATTTTGACTTTGGCTTCATCTTTCCGTTTCTGGAGCAGAGGATAACTCAAAATTCTAAAGAAAAATCATTTATTTATTGAAGATGTAGTAAATGTTATTGGAATATAACATACGTTTTGTATGTATTTTTAAACTGAACACCTTGTTTATTAGGACTTGCATCAAGAGAAGTCGTTAAATAAACAAAAGAGAAAGTTTTAATAGGGTTTTTGAATATTTTTATCCATTTGGAATGCTGTTCAATTTTACGTTGTTGCAATTCAAATAATTTGAGCATATAGACCAAAATAATAAAGACATTTTTGTTGTGTCCCTATAATCTATATGTGCTAGTAAAAATTTATGAGTGCTAGATTACAAAAATCTTTACAATTTGTGCGACGGTGAACCTTAAAATGTATATATATAATGTTTTAGTTCAATTGGTTAAAGCATTTAGACGTTATCGCACTTTAAGTAATTTCAGCACGTAAGCCACAATGTCAAAGATTTTTTTTTTCATTCTGTAGCTCTAATAAAACTCTCTGTGCTAGATTCACCAAAAACTGCGACCGCGATAGCCCAGTCGGTAGAGCGCCGACCTCGTAATTGGAAGATTGAGGGTTCGGTACTCGAGCCGGCTAAAGACTGTCGTGTACATTGGTGGTGGCTGGTGCACGTAAGATCTGTCGTGGCCGTAATGTTCTCTCTGTTCCCATAAAAAATTATACTTCTGGGGGTCACCGAAGTGGGAGAGCAATCCCTTCCGTGTAGGAACAAAATTGTGATGACATGTCTCCGGACCACCTTTAGGGGTGTGTCCCAGACCGTCGCCAATTGCCCATCTGCGCAGCACCGACGTAAAACACAGCCATTCACCAAAAACTATACAGTTCATGCAATGGTTAACCTATGATATGTGTATCGATTTTAGCTCAGATGAATAAGGCACATCTATGCTATCGCATTTTAACCCTTAAATGCATGAATTTTTATTTTTAATGAATAACATTTGAAATGGGTGTAGTTAATGGAAAAATACAGAAAATTCCCCATAAGATATATTTTTCAAAAAGCATATTGATTTAATTCTACATCATCAAAAAAAGCTACAATTTATTTTGCATAAATTGATCAGTATATTCAAAAATATAAATATTATTCGTCACTCTTACATTGTTAGTATCATAAAACAGTTTTATCTGTAATTCGTAACACCCACCGAAATGAAATTGTAGGTCGCCAATAAATAAAAATTGCCACAGATAAAGAAATAATCCATCCAGTATTTTAGTGCGTTGCCGCTTTGACTGCAGCACTCGTGCTTACTTTTTTCGCCTGATGAAGGGTCGTGTGTTTTTTCGACCCGAAACAATTGTTGCGAGTTTATTGCATTTTATGGTGTTTATTCAAAGTCTGTAAGTAATAATTTTTACAACGCCAGTTTTGTGGTGCTTCTTTATTCAACTTCTTATGTAGTTAAAAATAAACATTATTAAACTTTCTAAGAAAATTATACTGTATATCATTGACAGAGAAATGTAACGATCCATCTATACATATATATAGATAGGGGGAGTGAAAGAGTGAGAGACATATAGATATGTGCATAACTACGATAATTTTTTTTTTTTTTTTTTTTTTTTTGTAGCGTTTTAATTATTACTAAAATAAAATTGAGACATCTCATGAAAAATCGTAATTGTTAATTACGAACAATTGTTCATATAATGTTCAAAATAACTATTCGTGCATATTTCATGCATCATCCCTGGCTCTTCCACCAGAATTTATTTTACAGTAATATTCAATAATACGTTTCCTTGATAAAACAGGATAGAAATTAATGTATGAATGTTCTGGTGCAAGAATCAGGAAAAAAAAAAAAAAAAAAAAAAAAAAAAAAAGGCGGGTCCGTAGCATCCCTAACACGATTGTCACGGGCTGTATTTATTACCTGAATCTTCAACCTAATTTTTTTTTATGGTAATCTTCAATTTTACTCGATAAATCAAGATGAAAATTTCTGTTCGATTCTGCTGTTTGAAGAGTCAGAGAACAAAGGTAGGTCCGTGACAGCCGCGTATTGATGTTACTTGGTTTGTTTTCAAGACGACGTTTGTTTATTTACATTTACCCTATCCTAAACTAACGTCTTTTAAAGGCCGAGAAACACAGAGGAAAATGCACATCTAGACTCTAGAGGTGCTGAGTATGGGAAGTTTTAAAATTTTTAAAACTTGCCTGTATAAAAAATTAACCCTGTAAAAAATTTAATTTTTATTTGTTATTGTTAAATTAAAAATAACAAATAAAAATTATCATTATTATTTTTTTTTAATCCCGAATATTTTTTCGGTAGTTAAAATTTTACAGTACATTTGTGTAGATGATAGAATTGTGTGTCAGAATTTAAGATAGCCAAAACGTAACAACATGTATTTAAATTTGAAGACAGATCCCCTATCCCCACACTCTCAACATTTTCTTTCTTTTCTTTTGTTCTTCGTTTTTCTTTCTTTTTTTTTTTTTTTGAAACGAGAAATGGGGATAGGCAATCATTCGAAACTTGGTCAATGGTATGGCGTGCCATATAGCTCTAACCAGTCGACATGTAACCCTTATTCGACCACTTGGAAAAAAAGAAAAAAAAAACAGTTTATTTGTATTGGATAAGTGGCTCAGTTTTCATTATGAAACTATATTTATTTAAAGCTGAATTTTTCAATGTAAAACTTAGAGATATGATTTCCGCGCCTGCTTCTCACCAGAATTTTCTAAAAATAATCACACTTTTTATTCAACCGCACATCCACGGAGCGCACATCATTACTGTCAAAATACGAAAAAACTCTTCTGAGCGAAAATTATGGTATGGAAATTAGCGGGACAGTGAATAAACATTGATAATTACCAGTTTAATTTTCTTTGGGTTTAAAACGTATGTATTTAAATGATTACCGTTCTGATTCTTAACATTTTAACTACAGGTAAAACTATATACAACTAGAACGTCAAGAAAAAATAAAGAAATAAAAGAAATATGTTGACATTCATCAATTTCTGAATGGGAAAGGCGTGGTAAGATAATTAACCGCGCTTATAGGTTTTACTCTATTTGAAATTCCATGGTAGATTTAGTGTCATTCACACATAAGGATATTACACCTTCCATATAGTCACTGATATCCATTAGAAAATTAAATGACATTTAATGATCCCTAAAAGGTACAAAATATCTAAAGAAGGTCCATTAAAAGTCCTGGATATCCTGTACAAATTTATATATATCTATTAGATATTTAAATATAAATAAAATTTAGACGTGCCTTTTCGATGTCAATATCTATTAGATATCAAGAAATTCACGCCAAAATTTCTTTTATATTTAAAAATCAAATAGATATCTATAATTAGTACAGGGTATCCAGGCCTTTTAATGGACATTTTTTAGATATTCTGCACATTGTATGGATCATTTGGATGTACTTTAGGTGTCTAATGGATATGAGTGGCTGTTTGGGGTGTAATAGTGGGTAATGGAACTCGTTTAGTTGTTTAGCACGAGATTTTTTAAAATTTAAATTCAAACTAATGTTGCATATAATTTGTCTCCATTTAGATGCATTTTTTCCAAATCTTTGGTTAAATATATTAAGTTACTAAATTGTTTTCGAAACCTTACTTATTTTTTTACTTTGTTCTAAACTAACAAAGAAAAAAATTATAGCTTAGTTATTATTGTAGATTTTTTTGTAAGATGGCATACAGTAAATTTACTTTAATAAGTATTGTTAATTTCAAATAATATTTTGCTGTTTTTTACAGTCTTTCGATTTGTTTGATTATATATTTTCGAGTTTTTTTTTTTTTTTTTACTTCCATTAACCTACTACCGTAGGTAATGGAATTATTGTATTCGGAGCAAAAAAAAAAAAAAAAAAAAAAAAAAAAATCAATATCAAGATTTTATCTGATTTACACGTTTTAAGGCCTCCTGAGTCCAAAAAAGTAGTTTTCGGCAATTAGTCAGAGAGTGTGTGTGTATGTGTGCGTGTATGTATGTATGGGATCTTCTGGCTATCATATCTCCGAAACTAATAAAGATAGAACTACGAAACTTTAGAATTGAGATAGATCTGGTGTACAGGTGATTTTTCCAATTTTTGGTGAAAATTCAGAAACCGGAAGTGGGATATCAGAAACCGGTAGTAGCCCAGGTAGCACATAAGTTGTTATAAAGTTGTTATAACAACATTATTAGTTGTAATAACTATTTTTTAACTGTTCTTGTTAAAAATTCCATTGCCCAATCTTATATGCAACGCTATAACAACGTTATGTGATACTTGGGAGAACCGTAAATCCATACCTCAAAAACATCTCTAACGATTTTCTTCACATTCGCTATATAAACACTCTAATAGATGTCCTTTTGTATAAATCAGTTGATTAGTTCAAAAAAATTGATAGGTGCTAATTGATGTCTCACAAGTGCGTTCCTTCAAAAACGGCCGTACGGATTTTTTTCAAACTCGTCATATTAAATCCCATTTAGATATACTTTTGTATGTTAATGTTGTTTTTTGGTCAGCAATTCAGCATGCCAAGGTTTGGTAAAAGTGGGTATCTCAAAAACGGTTTTAACGATTTTCTTGAAATTGTTACATAAACCTATTTTAGATATCGTTTCTCCTGTATATTGCGAGGATATTAAAAGGAAATTAACAGCCATCCTGATTAAGTATGCCGGTTTTATATCTTTGAAATTGGTGATCCAAAAATAAATAAATAAATAAATAAAAAGTATGCCTATTTCCATTTTTTTTCTTCTTATTCTTTAACTCCCAATGTAAACTCTGTCTTACTTGTTTTTACATGTGTATCGGCTTTCTTTTGCCGGAAAATTTTCAGAGGTCAACTTTGTTAGGTTACTTTTATGTGCTTTGATCATACACTGTCATCAAAACGTAAATGAACATAATACGTCTCTCACAGCCATTTACATACATAAGACATCTATAAACACGTAAAAAAGTTAAAAAAATTATTCATTAAACTTCTACATATATCCTACAGATAACTAATAGCACGACAATTCCACTCTTTTTTACAACCTTTAGATGTCTGTTACATATCAGATAAATCCCCAAATATCTAATAATTAAACTTGTTAGATCTAATAGATAATGAAAATATCTAAATCTTGTTTTGATTTAGCATGTTACATCTATTAGACATAATAATATTTGCGCCTAAATTTCGTCTGTATTTTAACATTTAATACATATCTATAATTAGTACAGGATATCTAGGAATTTTAATGGACATATTTTAGATATTTTACACATTGTATGTATCATTTTGATGTAAGATGTCTAATGGGTATCAGTGGCTCTATTTGGTGTTTTAGTGCGTAATAAAACTCGTTAGGTTGTTTCACACTAGATTTTTTTTAAATTTAAATTCAAACTAATGTTACATTTAATTTTTCTCCATATAGATGCATTTTTTCCAAAACTTTGGTTAAATATATTAAGTTACTAAATTGTTTTACAAACCTTACTTATCTTTTTGACTTTGTTCTGAATTAACAAAAAAAAATTTACAGCTTTGTTATTATTGTATATTTATTTGTAAGATGGCATATAGGAAAATTACATTAATGCGTATTCTTAATTTCAAATAATGTATTGCTGTTTTTTACAATCGTTCGATTTGTTTGATTATATATTTTCGAGATTTTAGTTTTGCTTCCACTACCCTACTACCGTAGATAATGGAAGTACTGCATTCGATCCAATAATTCGATATCGAGTTTTCAACTGATTTAGATCTTTTAAGGCCTCCTTAGTCCAAAACAGTAGTTTTTTTGCAATTAGTCAGTGTGTTTGTGTGTATGTATGAATCGTCCGTGTTTCCTATTACCGAAACTAATACAGATAGGACTACGATACTTCACATCTGATACAGATTTTATGTACAGATGAATTTTCGAAATTTTGGTAAAAATTGTAAAACAAGAAGTGGGTCATCAGAAACCGGAAATGTGACATTAAGTCCGTATCTCAAAAAGGGAACTAACGATTTTCTTCATAGTTGCTATACAAGCACTCTATTAGATGCCTTTTCACATGATATAGTTGGTTAGTTCAGGAAAATTGAGAGGCGTTCTGTATGAATAGCTCAATTTTAGGTCTCGCAAGTGCATTCCTTTAAAAACGGCTGTACGGATTGTTTTCAGACTTGCCATATTAACTTTCTTTTAAATATCCTTTTGTATGTAATTACTGTTTTCCGGTCAATAATTGATAATGCCTAGTTTTGGTAAAAGTTGGTATCTTAAAAACGGCTCTAACGGTTTTTTTTTTTTTTTTAATTTCATTAATTCATTTTAGATACCCTTTCTGATAACTCGCCATGTAAACTATCTTTTACATGACTTTATAGTGTATCAAGATTCTCTTACTGGAAAATTACAAAAATGCGTGAAATATCTCCAAAAAATGCATGTAATACGTATAATAGTTGGTAATGGAAGTCATGTGGTTGTTTTACACCAGATTTTTTAAAGTAGAGTCGGGAATAAAAAAAAAAAAAAGCAAAACTCGGGGTAATTTCGTTATTACTTGTCGCAGAAAAATCTAATAGACATCATTCAACAAGAAATTAAGTGCACTTTTTGAATATGATGTCATATTTTAAATTAGGTGTCATCTACATATTAAAATGAACGCAATTTTTTTTCAATAGCAACCCCCAATATTTACTTCAAAATTGAATTTCTGCGAGTCTGGCAGTGCGGAAAAGTATACACTCTGTATACTTTACTGTAATATTCATAGAGATATAACAAAAAATGTGTTAGGGGTTTAAGAAAAAAGTATTAAAAAAGTTAATAATAATAAAACATCATCATTATTACAGCATCTTGGCTATCCCTGTTTTCGGTTTTTTAAATACGTATATAATTAAATACTTCATTAGAGAATGCATTTTAGATTGGTCAGACAGCGTTCTTTGAAAAATGTGCGATATTTTTTTCTATTCAAAAGCGCCGTCGGGGCTATGCTGATCACCAATAAAACTTTTCCTTCATAAAAATTTTCTTTCACTTTATTTTGTAGGTGTTATATAATAAACGAATTGAATTAATTTGAATGTATATATATATATATATATATATATACATAATAATGCATAAACTAAATCTTTTCCGATAAATTATTGTAGGATATTATGAAGTAAACATCAAACAATTTTAATCATACTTACCATTTAAATTAAATTATATTTATAAAAATAACTTTTAAAGACTAAAGTATCTTTAAAATGAACCCCCCCCCCTGACACACACAAACTAAATAAGTAAATAATTAGAAAAAATAAAGCAACATATAAATTAACTGATTTGCCTTTTGATTATGACGGTAGTTATGAAGCGACTTAACAAATCTGCATTGCATTCCAATACCATTTTTTTTTTTTTTTTTTTTTTTTGAACAATTTTGACGTTCCACTTATTTTTATTCTAAACAGTAAGTTCCGCCTATTCAGTTGTTTTTTTTTTTCTCTCTAGTGTTCGTTTAAAGGAATCAAAATTTATCACCAGTAATGGATGAGGCGAATGGAACTTGTGCATTTTTATGCCAACGTAAAATTAGGGGTTTCATACGAATACGCATAATCACTTTTAATTTTTCTTTTCCAAATTATTTTGTTTCAAAAGAACGGTGAAAGCCGGGGATTGTTTTCTTTAGAAAACAATAATTCGTTTGTTAACATTAATGTCTTAAAAATCATCTTTCTTGTTCCACTTCTTTGCGTTTGAAGTTGCTGTTATACAGTTTGACCCATAAATAAAAATTAAAAATATTTTGTTTAAACTTCTCTATTATTTTTAAAATATATTCTTCGTTATCTCATGAAAAACCTTATAAGAGATATCCCCTAAGCCTCTTCAAAAGAAAGATTTATTTATATCTCGAAAATTAATAACTGCTCAAGCTGCAAATTTGCACACCCGTATTTTTCAGCATTAGGACTCATTTTATGTAAAAAATTAATATAGGTCATAATTCATATATTTTCTTTTAATAGGAATTCATTAATATTTCTCATAATTAAAAATATTTTTCAGAATCAACAGTGATAATGGATTATGTTTCTACACTGTATCTCGTAATATATATATATATATATATATATATATATATATATATATATATATATATACCGATCAAGTTATTTTTTGCGAAGATATTAATGAAAATTTGAAATATGAATTTAACAGTATCACCTTCAAACTTTGACCGCTAATAATTATGTATAGGTATTAAAAAAAAAAAAAAAAAAAAAAAGTAAAAATATACAACTAATTTCCCATCATCTTGAACCAGGATTTAAAATATAAAATAAAAATTGGGTATTACTATTGAAAAAAACAAAGTTGGTGTCCGTTTTAATATGTAGACGTCCCCAATTCAAAATTTTACTTCATGTTCTAAAAGTACTCACAATTCCTAGTCGAATGATACCTATTATGTTTTTGTGCATTGTATAGCAACGAAGTTACATCGAGTGTTGCGTTTATTTTATAATTTTTTTTTTCCTTACCATTTTTTTTTTCCAGACTGTAATTTTTACTGCAAAGTGATTTAAATTGAAACAATAAAATTTTTAATCTGACTTATGCCATTTTGGATAGCAGTTTCAGTATTAAAAATTTCAGCATTTCATCTATTTTCTAAAATTTATATGAATATACATAAGACTTTTTAAAGCTGCAACTGAATCATAAAAAACCGAGTGATGAATGTAGTTTATAAATATTCAAGATGTCATTTTTTCCTCCGACCTCTACCATCTGTATTTCTTTATATTTTGTGTATGTTCTAATGAAAGTTTCGGAGTGCTTTTAAACTAGAAATATTAGATAAATGTATCTTTCTTCTGAATTTTTTTTTACATAATCCCTACGATCAAATACGCGTCAAACAGCGAGAGTTCAGAACACTACAAGATTTATTTGAACTTCCTGCTAAGCCTAATGACCCAGGTTGAACATTTGAAAAGATATCCTTTATGTAGACTTTAAAAATCAGTACGTCTTACTGTTATAAATGTGGTATTTCCTATCTACTGAATAATAATAAAAACGGGAGTATATTGAAGTTATTGTATTTCTAGAGATAGAAATGCATTACCGAACATGATCTTTAGATTCCGAATGATCTATCACATGAACTTTGCGCTCTTTCGTATATCTAGAGAAAAGTACAGATTTGAAAGTATAGTTTTTTCCTTTTCTTTTTTTTTTTAAATTCAGGTTTTTAGTTTTGTATAATATCTTAAACATAGATTTAAAGTAACTTTTTGGTTCCATTCTCTGTTTGATAATAATAATAATAATAATAATAATAATAATAAAAATATTTTAACTGAATTTTTTCTTTTCTTAACTTAAATATATATTAGATGATCTATTACCACTTGCAAAATAGATAACTATACAAACACGTATTTGTATATCTTATGATATAAAAACTTAAACTTATGCCTAAATATTTTATTAAAATCGTTTTATTTTCTAGCTATTCAATAATTTTTACGTAAAATGTCACTAAAATCTTATTTATGAATAGGCATTAAGAAAAGAGTTCAAAACACATTTGTTCACGATAAGTTCACGTTTTTATTTTATCATACTTTATTTTTTGTAAGTTTAATATTCTGATACATCGTTATTTTTGTTTCTTCTTTGTTTTTTAATTTCTGAAAAGTAAAAAGTGACTTTAAAAAGTCCGTTAGAATTTGCATTAAAAAAAAAATTAATTAAAGATAATGTTTTGCTTTTTTGTTAAACTGGTTGGCATAGGTGGACTCTGTTCAATTCCACATCATATACTCATTCTCATTAATTTATACTATAGGCCATACTAAACTAGTTTTAAGAGAAATAAAGTTTAAAAATCACTCGACATGGTCAGAGAATAATATGTTCCAACTAATAGGTAAACTTAACTATTCTTCGACATATTTCAGTTTTCATGTAACTCCGTAGAATTTTTAATACAAATAATTGCCATAAAAAAATCTGTGTGAAAATTTGCCATATTCTGTTATGTTAAGAAAATCGTGAATTTGGAATAATTTACGAAGTTTTCAAATTAGAATTCCGATAGTTAATAATGATATTACAGTTTCATAAACGATATTTTAAAACTTGTAAAACATATATACGAGGAAAGTGATCTGCTTAATACACGTTTATGCCAAATTTTGCCGTATTCTTTCCCATTAAGAAAATCGTATATTTTGAATAAGTTACGAAGTTTAGAAAGTAGAGTATTAATAGTCGATAAAGTTAAGGCCAGTATCATAAATGATATTTTAAATCTAGTGCAATTTTTTTTTTTTTTTTTTTTTTTTTTTTTTTACGACTGAAATAATGCTCATAATACACATTTATGCATTCAAAATAATTTGTCCATTTTTCTGTCGTTGAAAGCGATCTAAAAAAATTCTTTATATATGAAATGTGCACAGCTTATTTCATGTAACTGAAAAATATTTGTACCAGATTTCCTCGTTAATCGAATTATTATATGATGACACTAAAACTGTTTTTTTTTTTTTTTAAACCTTATTTAACTATTTACTAATTCTATCACAGAGTTTCTTACAATATACATGCTTTTAAATATTCTTTTAACATGGGATAATTTTATCCTATTTAATGAAATGGAATTATGATAAAATGTTGAAATAAAAAAAAATAATCACCATTTACAGACCTTAATAGCATGAAAATGTTTCATGCGTACCTGTAAAGGAATCAGAATCACAATACTTACGAAAGTTATTATAAGTAATTTCATATAATGTTAAAAAAATTCTACCGAATTCAATTCAATCATATGATTTTTAACATACTGAATTTTAAATACGTAGACCTGAAATCCGAATGTGATACCTTGTCTAATCGTTATACAATTTAGCTGTTTGGTTTCTGGTCCTCATCAAACTCCTACGAGAGTTTTAGCCATTACGAGATTTTTTTAACCCTTTGTTGGTCCAATTTAATTTTACTCTCCTGATCAGTGTTGGAATAACAATTCAATATCCATAACTAAATTTTTACCCTAGCGGTTGCCTATTCACTATGAAGGTTATTAGTCCATTATGTGTATCAAATACCACTCCTCAAAATTACTGGTGGTAGTTGAATAAGTCCCTAAAATTAGCAACAATGTTCAAAGTGCTTTAGAGAGTTTAGGACCGGCAAAGGGTTAATAGTGAAATAGAAATTCCTTTGTATGTGCTTTTAGAAAAGAGAGTATCCATGCTGGGTTCCAGTTATAGTCGCAAGTTGGTATGAAGGAGGAGAAAAGTTACCTTTCCTAAAAGGTTTTATGTATCAATATTTAACCACCCTGTGTTTTTACTATTTCGAATGCAATTTATACTGACCATAGCCGAGTTCCTTTATAATAGACTAATATTTAAGTTTCTACATGTCCAATTACCTATGCACAATTTATGATAAGTAAATAAAGATATAAGAAAAAAAAATATGATGAACAATTTTTCCTTGTAACAATTTTTTAAAAAGAAAAACAATTGAAAAATAGGAACTGCGTTTGAAATTCGAGGATATTTAGTCAACCTAACAATGGTTAAAGCCATTTTTACTTTCTCTTATTACTTTCTCTTACCCATAAAGTAGGTAAAGTATTGTTTTGGGTCAAATTTTCGAACGCGAGATTTTGTTACATTTACACGTTTTGAGGTGCCCTGAAAACGAAAATCATATTTTTAGCAAATGGTATGTGTGTATGTCTGTGTGTCTGTGTGTGTGTCTGTCTGTTATCAGCATATCTCAAAAATAAATTATGGCAGAAAGATCAAACTTCGTATTCTAAATGTGTATTATATAAGGATGCTACAGTAATCTTTTCATTAAGATCAAGCAAATGGTTCGTGTACAGGGACAATCAAGAGAATTCTAATACATTACGTCTATGGGGGAAATTTCAGGTAAGTAGAGTTTAACGTCTATAGATTGCACTAAACCAAATGAAACGAATATGTATTTTTTGTAATAGAGATAGTAAACAGGGAAAAAATAATTTTGTATGTAGGAGCCTCGCCTCCCCCTGGGGAAGAAGTCCCCCCCCCCTCGAGGGGAGTAAATTTTCATGATGGGTATCTTTCAAAAGAGCTCGGCAATACCTTTAAAACGAATGGTTAAACCATCGATCTGCGATAATTTAAAACAAAATTATAATTTTTTTTTTTTTTTTTTTACTTTTAACGAAAAAAAAAAACTTAGAAAGAGAAATCGTTTTTTTTTTTTTTTTTTTTAAATATTGAGAATAAAATGGACTTTTTTTGGATATTTAGTGTTATACTACTTCTCTAATATGGAAATCGTCTGCATTATCATAAAAAATAATTTTTTTAAATAATAATTTTAATAAATTATTTTTTTAAAACAGAATTATTTTTTAATAGCCGAATTAAATTCTATATAAATGTAGGTGCATTAATGAAACGGGGGTTTGAGGGAGGCGGTAGCCCCACTCACACATAACTAATTATCATATAAAACTCTTCCGAAACCTAATTTGAATTGTTTAACACAGGTTTACATAACAGTACTCGTTATCTTACCTATTAATCCACAACCTGTATATATAGTATTAAATTTTAGGGTAAGAGAAAGTCGTGTGAGTGACACACTAGATTATTTCTTATCTGGAGTTCTTGAATAGCGTTCATGAAGTTAAAAAAAAAATCACGAGTAGGTGTTTCCGCTGTTTTCATCCAAGCAATGTTTTATCCGCATGCTAGAATTGTTACTAGTTGCATTGTTGGCTTAGTGTACTTTCGATTGCGTTAGCTTGTAATAAAATTCAATCTGTTTATATTTTATGTGAATGATCTAGTTTTTTTTTTTTTTCTATTTACACTTCTCCGAAATGTGATATACGTCAGGATTTGCATATGTATATATACCTCATGATTTGCATATAATATACTCTTTAACCACATGTGTTAAAGAGTCTTTCGCCTTTTTTTCAGAACTGTCTCAGATATAAGAAATTTCCGTCTTTTATGCCACCACTAATTCCATGTACACATACATGAAATATATATATATATATATATATATATATATATATATATATATATATAGTAATGAGCCATGATTATATAGGGTAGAGATTATTTTATAAAAAAAGTGGTAGCAAAAAATTTGAAAATTTCTCCTCCATGAGAGTGTCCTGAAAAAAAAAAAAAAAAAAAAAAAAAAAAAAATGGAGAGTACGACCCCTGCTTTAACCACGTTTCTTGCGACGGTGGAATTTTCTTTGCAAGCTCTAACTCAATGAGTCAGTGTTAAAATAAAGATTATAAGCCTTGTAGTTGAGAGAAAACAGCGGTAACAGAACGCTGAATGAGTAGATGTTTACCAGATGTAAACATGTTGGTCAATTTGGTCCTCCTTCAATCTCTTAGAATTGTTCTTAAAGCTAGGCGCAAAAAACGGCGTTATATGATGACACTATATGATCAGTTAATTATGCATATAATTGAAGAAAAAAAAAAAAAAAAAAACGAACATTCATAAACAAAAGAAAATAGATAAAAGTATCGGTAACTAAAAAAGTATAAAAATGAACAAGAGTGACAAACTATTTCATGTTTTTATATTTTTTTTAAGAAGAAAACCTAAATTATCGATTTTATGAACTGCATTTTATCTTTAATGATGAATTCCTTAAAAACAGAACTTTTGATTTATAACAAAAGAATGGTTTAACTTTTAAAAAGAGTAATTTTATCAGCCGACATTTTTTATAATAAAAATGTTCTCTTTTATACTCACCTTTAAATCTCGTTATTAAAAAAACTTATCTCTAAGATACAGGTCACAGAATTTGCGATGGATCGTTATTCATAATCATTGTCGCTGAATACAACGTTCAAAGTAGAGCTCATTAGGGTTAATGAGCTATGCTCAAAAACATGTAATAATAATAAAAAAAAGTTTTTTTTTTTTTTTTTTTTTGTTAAAAACCTCAGTAATTAATTACGACTTTTAAAATATAATAGAAATATGAGTTACTGGGATTCGTTTCATTTACTGATCAATATATAATTCCACACAGGGAATTTTTTTTTCTTTCTTGACATATATTTTATTTATTTAATGTAAAATAACTGTAAAAAGTAGTGAAAATGCTGAAATTTAAACATTTATTACATTATAAAATATTTGAATAATAATAATAATACTAATAATAATAATAATAAAAAGCTTTATTTATAAACTTAAATAGATAATATGAAAACTAAAGGAATATTTATGTGTTTTTTAACAAGAAACATTTATGGAATTTAGAGCTTAATTAATATGTCAGAACTATTGCTTTCAGTTAGACCCTTTGCTTCGTTATCCAAGGCTGTGTTTTAATTTGAATAGGTCACGATGTTTTATGATTGGAAACAAGTTAAAAAATATATTAAATTAAAATTAAGATAAATCCAGAAAAAAAAAAAAAAAAAAAGCTGAAGTAGAGATGAATATAATGACCGTTGTTAAGTAATAAATTTATATTTTGATGTAAAATAATAATAATAATAATAATAATAATAATAATAATAATCATCATTTTCTATTTAATTATTTATATTTTCTATGCTTCTTACTTATTTAGACTAATTAAAAAACGTTTTCCCTTTTTCCTACTTCATACATCAAGTATAAATATATTTAAAATGAAATTGAGAAAATTCGTATTAAAGAGCAGCTTCTCCCCTTGGCAGAATTTGAAATTAGGCACCGAAGTAGCTCTTACGTTTCTTGCCAAGTTCTTTATTTGCGCATATGCAGCAGCCATTTTAATTCAACACCAAAAATCTACAAGCCACCAAGTGCGTTCCATACTAAAGCTGCATCAACGAATTTGTACGAAATTACCTTTTAATTTTCTATCTTTTGAGAATACAAATGTTAAATTTGAAGAGAGAAAAATGAGGCAGCAGACCTTACTTAATAACGTTCATTGCCGACGTTTTAGCTTAATATAATTTTATATTTTCCTAATATTTCTAAAATGGTTCAAGTTTATTAGAAATTACCTACGTTTTATTATTTAGCAATATAATAAGAATTAAAAAAAAAAAAAAAAAATCTGAAGTGAATCCAACATTAATTAATTAACGGTTGTATGAATAAATGAAGTAAGAAAAGTCGTTAAATAGACAAAAGGGAAAATTATAAATGTTTTTTGAGTATTTTTTTCCATTGTTTAATTTTATGCTATTGCACTTCAAATAATTTGAGCCTATAGATCATAATGATAAAGATTTTTTTTTTTTTTTTTTTTTGTATCTCTGTAAAAATCTATAAGACCTGATTCACCAAAGTCTATACGATTCGTGCGACGGAGTATGCGTATAAAGTTTCAGCTCAATCGAATATGGCGTTTAGACGCTATCGCACTTTTAAAAATTTGGACCCATAGATCAGAATGATAAGAAATATTTCTTTATATCCTTGTAAAGAAAATGTAAGTACTAGATTCACTAGCATATATATAGTTCGTGTGACTGTAACCTATAATATATGTATAAAATTTCATCTCAATAGAATAATACGTTTAGATGCTATCGCACTCTAAAAAAAT
The DNA here is from genome assembly GCA_963930645.1 of Salticus scenicus. Lineage (NCBI taxonomy): Eukaryota > Metazoa > Arthropoda > Arachnida > Araneae > Salticidae > Salticus > Salticus scenicus. The sequence goes on from OZ005653.1 coordinate 97,641,994, forward strand.
TGGGCCCATAGGCTATAGTAACAAAGATTCTTCTTATTATTATTCCTGTAAAGAAAAAAAAAAAAGTCCTAGATTCACCAAAATCTATAGTTTCGTGCTATGGTGGCCTACATCATATATACCAACTTTTAGATCATTCGAACAAATCGTTTAAACGCTGTCGTGTTCACTCACATATATACTTACATACACATATATACATCATCGTAAAAATAGACAAAATGAAAGGTTACCTCAAAATGTATAGAAACAACAAAACCTCAAAGTCAGATTTTTAACATGATTACAATACTTTGCTTACATACGTAAGTTTGGAAAGTTAAAAAAAAAAAAAAAAAAAATCTGGAGTGACTTCACTCGACTTTCCGAACATTGGGTAATTAACAGTTTTGTAGATAAAGTAAAGAAAGTGGAGTTGTTAAACAAACAAAAGAGAGAAAACATTAATAGAGTGTTTGAGTATTTTTCTCCAAAAATTACACGATGTTTTATTTAACCATACTGAACTTTGAACCCATAGATCATAATGATAAAGAATATTTCGTTGTGTCCCTGTACAAACCTATAAATCCTAGATTAACCAAAATGTTTATAGTTAGTACAACAGTGATTTATAATAGTCATATAAATTTTCAGCTCAGTTGAATAAGGCGTTTAGATGCTATCGCACTTTTAAAAATTTGGTCCCATGGCCATAATGATAAAAAATATTTCTTTGCATCCCTGTAAAAAAACTGTAAGTGCTAAATTCCCCAAAATCTATACAGTTGGTGCAACTGTGACCTATAACAATTTTTTTGTCCAGATTAATACAGCGTTTAGACGCTATCGCATTTTTAAAAATTTGGCCCCATAGGCCATAATGATAAAGAATTCTTCCTGGTGTCCCTGTAAAAATACTACAAGTGCTAGGTTCACCAAAATCAATAGGGTTCGTACTATTGTGACTTACAATATATGTACCAACTTTCAGCTTATTCGAAAAAAGCGTTTAGACGCTAGCGTGTTCACTCACAGAAATACACAAAGACGTACACACATACATACACACACACATACATACATCATCGTAAAAATATTGAAAACGGACGCAGGTGACCTTGTAGCGTATAGAAACATCAAAATCTTAAATTCGGATTTTGACATGATTACAATACTTTCGTCACTATAGTGTTCGGAAAGTAAAAAAAAAAAAAAAAAAAAAAAAAAAAAATACAGATTTTAGGAGACCTTTTATTTTATTTTAAATATTTTGGAACAATTTTAGTCTTCTTTCATATTTTTTAGGACTAGTCATATTTATAGGATACAATGGTTTAATAAAAATGCTAAAATATTGTAATAAATATGCTATATGTGCAAAGTAAAAAGATTAAAGCTTCTGTATAGATAAATGATCATAAAGGTTAATATTTACACACTTTAATAATGTAGCATCTTTTCCATTTTGACTAAGTAGTTTGTTTGAACTCTAAATTTATGAACTTTGAAAGTATAATAATGACCTTCATTTCAGTGTTTTCCACACATATTATGTAAAATATATAGCTTTATAGATAGGTTTTTTTTTTTTTTTTTTTTTTTTTTTGGTTTTCTTGAGTTTCAAACACTGTTATGATCCTTATCGTATGAAAAGTTTTCTGTTTACAGCAACAGATAGTTGTAACGCTAAATAGCTTTTACTATATTGACTTTGTAGATAGCTATTTTAACGTTATTTCATGCTTTTTATATACTTTCCGATATATATATATATATATATATATATATATATATATATATACATTTTGTTTCCTTGACCAATTAAAAAAAAAAAAAAAAAAAAAAAAGAAAAGTGTAATTTAATGATAAAATAAAACAGATACATTTTCGGTAAAGAATGTGGAAATTACTGAAAATGATAATTAAAAACAACGGGCTTCTTTAACAGAAAGAAAAACTCATTGACAAGTACAAAAAAAAAAAAAAAATCTGTCTGTGCCTGCATCTCCGTGCGAATGGCAGTATCCTCTGCGTCATGAGAAGTATCAATGCGTGCCAAATACCTCAAGGAAGATATTTCAATTGGTTAAAATTTCTATCATCTTAATTAACGGAGTTATTAATTAAAAACATTGGATTAATAAGGGTACCCTATTTGCCAATATGCAAAAAGTTTTCACAGATAGTTGTTCTTTCAGTCTTATGACGTCATATTTACCAAAGAATATAAAATGCCATGCATGTTCTTTAAAAAAAAAAAAAAAAAAAAAAAAAAAAAAAATTCAGTGTTGCTATTGGTAGCAAAGAAATTTGTCGTCTGCAAATAAATAAACACGTTATCTTGGATATTTTTAAAGAAAAAATGAATTTAGGATTGTAATTTGTCGTCTTTTTTTTCTTCTTTTTTTTTTTTTTTTTTTTTTTTTTAGAAAAATAATTTTGTTACTGGTAATTCCTCATATTATATATATATATATATATATATATATATATATATATATATATACATATTATATGTTCTTTTTCTCCCGAGTAATGAAATAATGTCGTGCCTGTATAATTGACTGCACTTCTTTCAGTTTTTAAAATGTATTTACCTTTTTTATTTAACAGCATATTTTAAAATACTTCGGGCATATTTCGGCATAAAAAAAACTTCATATTTACATTTCAACTTATTTAAAAATGACAGCATCTTCTAATTTCGCCCAGATAATTTTTTTACGTTACATAATTAGAAATTTCTATATTATATTTCATATTTCTAATTATGGCAAGAAAAAAATTCTTCATCTAAAATTCTTATAGAGAATCGAGTACATTTTATCTTTCTTTATTTTAAGAGGTAGGTAGGTGAGAATTAAAAAGTGAAGCTGTAAATGATATTTCCAAATTAAAATAATAATGACAAAAAAACTTTTCTTCTTTTCATAAATTTTTGAATGCGTAAAATTACTACCTAGCTGTTGTACATTAGAAATATATATAGAGTATATACTGCCATAAATTAACTAAATTTTAACAATAAATGTGTAGGTATTTAAATATATATATATATTGGAGTAGATTTGATATTTGTCGTCTTTATCGATTAAAAAAAAAATTGTCAAGTTATTTCGATAATATATTTAATTTCTTTTAAAAATCATAATTGTTTTAATAACGTATATTTAGTGAACAATCAAAGCTATGAAACAATATTTCTTATATATATTGCGAAAATATGTATCTCGTATATATATTTCCCTATTACATTTTTGATCGCCAAATAAAAAATTCGTTAGGAACGACAGATATCAAATGTATGTGAAAATGGGTACTAGGTTATTCTTTTATTATATTGTATTATATTTATTTATTTGTTTTTTAACAAGCGATAATACAAAAAAATCCAAATCCAAATACTGAAAAAAATTTAAAATTGCTCATATACTAAAGCTGTAACGCAAAATGGTCTAGATGTTACTATTTTCTTTCTATTATGAAAAAAAATACTGATTTTTAACAAAACATTTCATAAGAAAAAAAAAGAAAAAAAAAAGTGGTTTTAAATATTATGCATTTCAATTTGACATTGATTATGGTGATTTCTATAACATTTTTCTCATTTTGTCTTGTGTTATGCAATCTAAATATTCCTAATCAGTGAAAAGCAAAGAAGCGAATTGGTGGTAAGAGCCTCTCGGGGGTTAAAAATTGGAGCAAATTGGGGGTCGGCGAAGCCTCCCTCGAGGGTTGTTGAGCGAAGAAAGCAAGGGGTCCCTAGTTTCAAGCAAGCTAGTTTCTACCAACCACCCTAGTTTCTTAAAGAATATATATATATATATACATATATCTTTATATATATATATTTCTTTTGTGCGTGTGTATGTCACTGAACTCCTAAACGGCTGGACTGAGTTTAATGAAATTTTTTGTGTGTCTTCAGGTGGATTCGAGAATGGTTTAGATTTACAAATGAAAGTTGTAACTTAATTAGTTCTTTCTTAATTAATTTTTAATCAACTCTTTCAATAACTTTTCCACCTAGATGGCGTGAGCTGTCGTAAACACGATGTCAAAATTTATTTAATGTTGAAATGAAAAATGAATTTTTAACCGTATCTTACGAAGTGTTTAAAATATTTATTCAAAGTTAATATTTTAGAATCGTAAACACGATGTCAGAATTTATTTAATGTTGAAATGAAAAATGAATTTTTAACCGTAAGTGTTTAAAATATTTTTTCAATGTTAATATTGTTAAAATGTTAAAATTAGTTAAAATGGTATATTCTTTTAAAAAATTCGTCAATATCTGACGGAGTTATTTTATGTTAAAATGAAAAATGAATTTTCAGGCCATTATTATTTGTGCAGAGGGAAAATGTACTAAAAGTTTTCCGAAAAATTTCACGATCACAAATTTTGACGGATATCCAATATATCGTCGAAGAAATCCCGATAATGGCGGACAATCTTATCATCTATGGCGGTCATCTATGTCAACAACATAGATATTGACATTGATAACCGTTGGGTGGTCCCATATTCGCCTCTGATGAGCAAAACTTTCAATGCTCATATCATTAACAAGAAATTCAAACTTCTTCACACACCATAAATTTTAAATCAGCACAACCGGTTTCGAAAGGACGTAGATTTTCTTCATCAGGTGCAAACACGTGCAACTGCCTTGGAGGCAAAAGCAAGACTGAAAGCAGGACAAAATCCAGAGGGGGAGGAGCAACACAAACAACCAATAGGAAGCAACATGCAGGACAGGACCAATCAGAGAGGTACACACACACCACAAAATGAGGAGGGAGGAAAGGAGTAAACAATTATTATTATTTTATTTCAATAATATTAAACTAATAAGTAAATTTAATAAAATTTATCCATTAATTATTATTATTTTTATTTAAATTATAATTATTTTATTATAACTAATACGATGTTAAAACATAATGAAGGAAATTATTTAATTGAATTAAACAAATTTTTCCAGGCTGTAGACAGCAAAGTGGAATCAGATTTTTCATTGACAATTTTATCACGATTAAGGTAAATAGCTAAATTTTCTAAAAAATCCAGTTCGGAAACGCGTTTGGCATGAAAGATAATTTTGGCACTCTTAAAATTAAAACTATGATCAAATTCCCAACTGTGCTTCGCAATAGAAAATTTAGAAATATCTTGATTAACAACATACCGAGAATGTTCATGTAAACGACATTCAAGATTTCTTTTAGTTTGACCAATATAAGATAAATCACACTTATTACAAGGGACATTATAGATACCCCATTTTTGAAGCTCAGGAACAGGGGATTTGGTTGAAGGGAATTGGAATTTATAACATGCCAAACGCGTTTCCGAACTGGATTTTTTAGAAAATTTAGCTATTTACCTTAATCGTGATAAAATTGTCAATGAAAAATCTGATTCCACTTTGTTGTCTACAGCCTGGAAAAATTTGTTTAATTCAATTAAATAATTTCCTTCATTATGTTTATAACATCATATTAGTTATAATAAAATAATTCTAATTTAAATAAAAATAATAATAATTAATGGATAAATTTTATTAAATTTACTTATTAGTTTAATATTATTGAATAATAATAATAATAATAATTGTTTACTCCTTTCCTCCCTCCTCATTTTGTGGTGTGTGTGTACGTGTGTTCTTCTGATTGGTCCTGTCCTGCATGTTGCTTCCTATTGGTCGGTTGTGTTGCTCCTCCCCCTCTGGATTTTGTCCTGCTTTCAGTCTTGCTTTTGCCTCCAAGGCAGTTGCACGTGTTTGCACCTGATGAAGAAAGGCTACGTCCTTTCGAAACCGGTTGTGCTGATTTAAAATTTATGGTGTGTGAAGAAGTTTGAATTTCTTGCTATTGTCTGTACGCCAGTTTTTTTAATTTATTTTTGGTGCTCATATTAATGTTCAGTTCTGCAGTTCAGTGAAGAGCATCAAATACATTTGCAAGTATGTGAATAAAGACAGTGATATGGCTGTATTTCGAGTTGAAAATACCAATGTGAATGCTCCTCCGGTGAATAACAACGATGAAATAACACTTTACCAAATTGGCCGGTACGTCAGCTCCAATGAAGCTGTTTGGCGTATCTTTGGTTTCCCAATTCATGAACGGGATCCAGCAGTTCTTCATTTAGACGTCCATTTTGAAAATGGCCAGCGCTTTGCACGGACATTACTCTATTCAGAAGTACCACGCTATTTCACATGGGCTCCAACAAAAAAATGGATGCCCTGCAAGCAAGGCACGCCGATTGATGCATGTCCGGGTTTAATCAAATCAAACACCTTGGGACGAGTATTTACAGTCAATCCAAGGCAGACTGAGTGCTTTTATCTTCGACTGTTATTGGTTAATGTTATCGGCCCTTTGTCATTTCAAGATTTACGTAAAGTGAATGGACAACAGTATCCAACGTATAAAGATGCATGCCTTGCACTCGGCTTGCTGGAAGACGACAACCAGTGGGAGTGTATGCTTGCTGAAGTAGGACTGAGGAAAAGTAGGACCCAGCAAAACAAATTCGTCTACTATTCGCTATAGTGTTGACTACATGTTTCCAGGCCCGAGCAGAGACATTATGGGATAATCACAAAGATTCAATGACTGATGATATATTGCATCAACATCGTTCACGGTGCAACGATCTAACGATAGTATTCAGTGACGCTATGTACAATGAAGCATTGATTGCTATTGAAGGTCTTTGCATTATCATTGCCAACTTACCACTCAGTCATTTCGGTAAGCATTCAACAAATCGAAATGCATCTGATTTAATAAGCACTGAATTGAATCGTGAACTACAATACAATACTGTAGAAATGGCAGCTATTGTTTCTCGCAATGTCCTACTAATGAATGAAGAACAAAGAACCATTTACGACCGCATCATGCTTGCAGTTTTGGCAGGACAAGGTGGATTCTTTTTTTTTTTTTTTTTTTTTTTTTTTTGGGGGGGGGGGGTGCACCAGGTGGAACTGGCAAAACATTTCTTATTTCGCTAATTCTCGCCGAAATACGATCAAATAATGGCATCGCATTGGCTGTTGCATCATTTGGCATCGCGGCAACTTTATTGGATGGAGGCAGAACAGCTCATTCATTATTTAAACTGCCACTAAATATTCAAAATAACCCAGACGCAGTGTGCAACATAAAAAAACAATCGCCCATGGCCACAGTGCTGAAATAGTGTAAAATTCTTATCTGGGATGAATGCACTATGGCACACAAACATTCGATTGAGGCATCGAACAGGACATTGAAAGATATAAAAAACAACGACAAACTATTTGGCGGCACTCTGTTACTCTTTTCAGGTGATTTCAGACAAGCACTTCCCGTTATTCCGCGTTCAACATACGCTGATGAGATCAACGTGTGCTTAAAATCATCGTCATTGTGGCGAAATGTTGAAAAAGTACAACTGAAAGTAAATTTGTGCGTTCAAAAGCTTCAAGATCCATCCGCTGAAACATTCTCAAAACAATTGTTAGATATCGGCGATGGAAAAATTACTACAGATGAAACTGGATGCATAAAATTACCGACCGATTTCTGCACAATCATTGATTCTCAAGATGCTCTTATTGACCAGATATTTCCCGATGTACACAGACGATACACAAATCATGAGTGGCTGGCAGAAAGAGCAATTTTAGCAGCAAAAAATGTGGACGTCAACGAATTGAATCTCAAGATACAACATTTGTTACCAGGAGATTTCGTGTCATACAAATCTAATGATACAGTTTGCGATGCCACCGAAGCTGTAAATTATCCAACAAAGTTTTTAAACTCATTGGATTTACCAGGCATGCCACCGCATATTTTACAACTGAAGGTTGGATCTCCGGTTATTTTGCTTCGTAATTTGAACACACAACGATTGTGCAACGGCACGCGTTTAGTCATAAAAAAATTAATGAAAAATTTTATTGAAGCCATCATTTTAAATGACAAATTCCGAGGTGAAAATATATTACTACTGCGAATCCCTATTATACCTACACTTGCGCCAATTCAATTTAAACGCCCTCAATTTCCAATTAGATTGGCATTTGCAATGACTATCAATATGTCTCAGGGCCAAACGATGTCTGTCTGTGGCTTAGATTTGAGCACATCATGTTTTTCACACGGACAATTATACGTGGCTCTCGAGTGGGCAAACCATCCAATTTGTTTGTATTGGCGAAAGATGGGATAATAAAAAATGCTGTACACTCTGTTGCATTAAGGGATTGATATTGTTTTTTAGTAATATTGTTATAAGTAGCGATATGTATATAATTTTAAAGAATCAATATTAATAAATAAATAAAATAAATGATTGGTGTTTTGTTATTTTTATATTCTTTCACCGTTCACAGCGCTCCATACATCTTCCACTTATATACCACATCCTTACACACTTACAATAAGTTAGTTATTTTTTTTCTAGCAAAATATTCTCTAGAAATAATTTATATGACAAAACAACGTTTGTCGGGTCAGCTAGTATATATATATATATTAATATATTACCTTTGTTGCTAAACAAACTTTTAAATAAAATTTTTAACTTAATACAAACTTTTAGCTTATTAATAATCGTCTAAATAAATTCCTCGTAAACAAGTTTATGGAACACCTTTGTAAATAGCGAAAGTTTCTTTAAAATTTAATATAAAAGCTTTAACGATTTTACTGTTGAATTTATGGTTATTTTAAAAATTGAATTTAATATAAAGATTATAAAATGTTAATTCTGTCCGAAATAAATGAAGTATTTGTTAAAAAAATAAAATTAAAAAATAAAATTAAAAATAAAATAAAATAAATAAAAAAATAAATAACTGTCTTATAAGAAAAATCACAAAATGTTATATTGTTAACAAATAATATAAGTAAACAAAATAAACAAAATAAAAAATTCTGGTGTGTGATTAACATGACTTTCTCTTACCCCTGCATTTCAATACTATAGATTGCACATTAAGTCGTAAGATCAATATGGTAAGATAATGATAGTAAATATGCTTGAAAAATAATCTAAAATAGGTTTTGGAACAATTTTATTTAATACATAATTCTGTGTGAATGTGTGGGCATTTGTGTATTTGGGGGAGGGGGGCTACCACCTTTCTCAACCACAAACCAATTTTAATGCCTACATTTATTTATAAAATAAATAAATAAAGTCTGTTATTTATTTGTCTTCAAACTTACCAACTTGATAAAATTGTTCAAGTGGAAAACTAATACGAACTTTAAATTACCAAATTTGATTTTTTTTTTTTTTTTTTTTTTTTTTTAAAGTTATGCTGATAACAAATATGCTTATAGATCAACCGTTAGAAATTGGACTTTTATATTCAGAGAACCCCAAAACATAACATTATTAAAAAAAAAAAAGAGAGAGAGAGAGAGAGATTTTAAAATGGAACTACTTTGAAAAAAATACTGTTTACAGTATGAGTATGAAAAATTATTTTTTCTTCCTGAGGCGTGATCGTCGACATCGTAAAAAGCATCTCTTCCATCATTTACATTTAACAGAAAACAACGTTTAACTTTATGTAGGATAGCTCTGTATGTTTTCTGTAAACCATACGGACATCAAATTGTGTACTTAAATTTAGTTCTACATGATTAACACAGAAGAAAAACACTTTCAGCAACTTCCAATTATACGTCCAGTACATTCAGATACTTTGGGTAGTCCTGTAAACGAATGATGAATGATATCCGTATCACAATGTACACAAATCTTGCTTTTATGTTTCAAATAAAATATTTTATTTTTATTTTAGGTCAGCTTGTAAATGTTATATTCTATTCACCAGAATTTTCGTCTTTAGAAGTAATGTAATTGAATTATCTTGGATGTCCCTGTATATGAACCATTTGCTTGATCACAACGAAAGGTTTAGTGTAGTACCACTATATGATATATATATATATATGTGTGTGTGTGTGTGTGTGTGTGTAATTCCGAGTTTGGTCTTCCTACAGCTATTCGTTCTTGAGGTATTCCTATAATAGACACATAGACAGACACACACAGATACACAGATAGACAGACCAGCACACACACAGAACAATCGCTGAAAACCTGATTTAAGGATTAAGAGGACCTCAAAATATGTAAATATAACAAAAACTCAATTTCAAAAATCTGACCCCAAGACAATATTTTCAATACTATAAAAATAAGGGTAATAGAAAGTAAAAACTATTGTAATATATTCATTGATAAATAATTTAAGAAATGAATACTGATATATGATGTAAACTGTGTTCCATAGTTAATTGTGATCTGAGATAAATTATGAAAAATTATGCAGTATGATGTGCGACATTTTTAAGAATTGCGTGAGATCTAATAACCCTTAATAGATAAGAAAGTTCTCCAATAAGTTTCATTTATTAAATTTGTTCATTTGTTTTCATTTATTAAATTCATTTATTAAATTCATTTATTAAATTTAAACACAATGTCACAACAGATATTTAGGACTTTTTAAAATAAAGCAATGCTTATTATGGCTGATAATAATTTCCTGAAAAAGTAACCAACCATAATTCTTCTCAACTGCAATTGTCTATGGTGATAGTTTATTTATTAAATTATGATGCTGCGTAAAGGAAATTCATGGCGTATAAATTTTCAAGAAAGGTATGATTTGTATCTAAGTCACCATCAGAAAACAAATCGTAAATTTCATTTGTATAGCAAAACAAAATAGGACTACTGTACCCCATAGAAAGGTATGATTTATATCTAAGTCACCATCAGAAAACAAATCGTAAATTTCATTTGTATAGCAAAACAAAATAGGACTACTGTACCCCGTACAAATAAGTTATATTTCTCTTAAAAACCACGGCATTAAAAAAAAAAAAAAAAAAAAAAATCTTTGATTTATCAGAAATTAGGTAAGCAACGTCTGCGATGTTTGACAATCTGATTGTTTTAATGAAATATTTCTCCCACTTTTGTTTGGAAAAAACATATAGCTAAATTATTTGTAATCGAATTATTATACTTCATGTAACTCACTCGTATTTGTTTTAATACGAAAGTATTTAAAAAAAAAAAAACCTTTGAAAAATCACAAATTAAGTATGAAACGCCTGAAATATTCGGCATTATGATTATTGTTATAACATATTATGTGTTTATTTGAAAAATAAGAAGGCTAAATATAAGCATCTATATTTCGATGCGGACTAATACGTATAGCAGGAGTGAAGAACGACAAATGGTAGAGCTCAATGTTCAAAATAAAGAAAGTACCCGAACATTAATTTGTTAGACTACGTGAGCTCGTTTATATATAAATACATCTAAAACATTATTTTTCATCTGATACGCGCTTTAGTGACAAGGCAGTGAGAAACGATATATATATACCGCCTTCACCTAGAACGAATAAATGGTCATTTTCTAAATCCCTGAGCTAGAAATATAGATTTCTGAGCTCTGCGTATAAAGCACGTCAATAAACTGAATAGACGAAATGATCGAGGATATCTAGTCTATACATTTCGATCGTGAAACAATATTCTGCATATTCTGCATATCAGAAATTCTTTATATTGCGAGAAATTGTTCCTTGATTTCCTAGAATTGGATCATAAACTAAGAATGTACTCGCTAAAACACACTTCTTGTATTCGCATTTATTTGCAGAATTTTTTAATTAAGTTTGACCTCAATAATATAGGCAAACGCTCTAGAATTCTAATAGGGGTTTCTAGAACTCGGTTTGAATAGAGACTAGAATTTGTAAGGATGACATGGATCTATTTTTAATAGAGCTACAATTTAGATTCTAGATATCAGTTACAGATTTCTTCTCCGCGTGCGATATGTTAAGGCCATTATCCTTTATATATCAATATAATTCCCTTATTAATTTAACACAAACGTATAATTGCTGAAATTTTATTAAATAAAAAATGCGTTATTTTACTGATTTTTATACATAAATACATATAATAAAACAGAAAATTCTAAACATTCACTATTAATTAACATTCATTATATTTTCAGTTCTAATTGAAACAGTATATTTTTTACTATTAATCCTATGAATCTATGTATGTTTATATTTTCCTACGTAGTGTGAAAACAGATAAATTTCACATTAAAATGTTCTCAAAATGCATATTTTGCAACATCACATTGCTCACATGCAGCACCAATTATATTATTAAATAATAATTATATTAAAAAAGTAGAATAAATGATTTTTGGCATGTTTAAAAAAAAAAAAAAAATCAAAGTTTTCTTTGTTTTTTTCAATGTGGATTAATTATCTTTTTTGTGAAATAAATACAAACATGTAATATATATCTCTTTCTTCTCAGGGACTTTTCCCTCAGTGTGAATTTCAACAATTGCATGATGAAAGCATCAAATTAATCATGTCACTGACTTTGACAGCAAGTAATTATCTTCTTTGAATACAGTCGTAATCAATTTGCAGAATGGTGTTTCTAAATCTCGAATGATCATTCTGGAAATGTTAAATTAAATTTCAGATAATATATATTTTTAGTTCATTAGTGAAAATGTTTCGTTGCGTTGCTTTTTATCCGAATATATATATATATATATATATATATAACTGTTACATAAATTAATGAATATAAATATTAAGAAAATTGTTATAAAAATTTACATTCTTTGAAATATAATTGTTTTACTGGGTATATATATATAATAAGAATTCATTTAATTTTCACGCAGAAGAAAAGTACTAAAATCTACAGTGCTGAGGACTTATTTTCTTGTTACTGAGTTGATTATTATTAATGTATTTTTAATATTTTGTGGAATTTCTACAATTGCCCGATGAAAACATCAAATTAATCATATCACTGACTTTGACAGCAAGTAATTATTTTCTTTGAATTTGAAATCAATTTGCAGAATGGTGTTTCTAAATCTCGAATGATCACTCTAGAAATGTTAAATTAAATTTGAGATAAGATATATTTTAAAAATTATTAATGAATAGGTTCCGTTGCGTTAATTTTTATCGAACTATAAAATTTTCATAAAAAATCCCATTCTGAGAAATATAATTGTTTTACAGTTTAAATGTATATAATAAAGAATCATTTAGTTTCCATACAGAAGGACAATGCAAAAATCTACAATGCCGAACATAATTAAAGAATTTACATTTAAAAAATTATTAATAAGAGTACAGGAATAATAATTAACTCCTTAACGAGAAAAATGAGTACGCGAATGATATTAAATTTCAATTTCAGTAAAGGCAAATTTTTATTTATATTATTTCTTTTATTTGTTACTATATATGTTTACAATGCAATATTTTAAATTCGAGCTTAGTCACAGAAATGATTCATTTTATTGAAATTATATATATATATATATATATATATATATATGTGTGTGTGTGTGTGTGTGTGTGTGTGAAATTTATTTAAATAATAAAATTTGAAGAATTTTAATTTTAAGGTAATTTTTAATTTAAATGTTTTTTCTAAGGATTAATATATCATTATATGAAACTAACATCGTTCTAAACAGTAAACGTATTAATTTATGAAGTGTAAGTTTTCGATTAAACGAGTTATTCGATTGCCAATATATATATATATATATATATATATATATATATATATATATATATATATATATATATATATATATATATATAAAGAAGGTTAAGTTATTTCTATTCTTATTTTGTTATTATAAATAACTAAGACTATTCCCGTTTACATAGGCGATTTATTATAGCGCATTTTGTTGAGCATCATAAAATTGTATTTTATGATTTGTTTTTGAATTTAAAAAAAGTAAAAAATAAATAAATAACAGTCATATAACAAAGAAAGTAACAAGAAGAACAAGAAAAAGAAAAGAAAATATTATTTATTCATTATTGCCTACAACTGAATGAGAGTTGTTTCATCTGAAACTTTCACTTACATTTAAATAGGGTGATCGGAAAATGTTTGGCCAAAATTTTTAGGAGATTAGTGGGGATAAATATAAATGGATTCTCAAGACAATGCGTGTCCGGAATTTTTCAAATTTTAAATTTTTTCCAAAGCCTACTTTCCAGAAAAATTGAATAATTATTAGTTTAAAAATTATTACTTATGCTAAAGTTATATAAAATTCAATTGATGATGCGATAACGGACATTCAATAAAAAATATATGTTTCTGTGTTTATTTATTTAAAAATTATGCGCAAAAGAAGAAAACGAAAGAGCAAGTTATTGCTTTAATTTTGTACACTAGTGCATGTTTTTAATTAACCTAAATGCCTAACATTAGTAAAATTAGCATATAATCCATTTTTTATTTATTTTATTTTTTTACTAGCAGGCTACGCCCGCTTCGCTGGTCACTATATTTAAATGAATTTTCGAAAGAATCGAATTAATATTTATTTTTTTACACCGCATTATAGACAAAAATTAAAAAAATAAAATAAAAATAAAATAAAATAAAACAAACTGAAATTGCTCCAAACCTCGCTTTGTGTACCCGCTGTCTACGGCATCTCTTTTCCCGCCCGCATTGCATCAGGTCTAGGTTTCCCATGCCTGCAGGAAGATCTTTCCCGGACACTTCAATCTGGATATTTATCGACGACAGGGTGGATATGCTACTATTTAAGAACTACGATTTTAAAAGATGACTGTATCTCAGCATCTATTAAATATTTTAATTTTGAACCATGTATTTTATAGCCCATGCTATTTACTCTATATTACGATTTGATTCCGACCAATGTAATAAAATAAAATAAAAAAGATTAAATATATATATAAACAAAAGAATTTTAATAAATTTAATCCTTTTTACTATGTATATACTACCATTTTTCCCGATAAATACAGTAAATAAAAAAAATGACTAAATAAAAGTTTTTTCTTTTAAAGGAATTTACTAAAAAATGAAAAATAAGAAGTTGTTCTACTATAAAATATTAAACATAACTGCCATAAATACGTTTTTAAATTTTAAACTAATTATACTTAATTTTTTCTTCTGCATTACGATTTTATTTTCAATAAATATAACAAAAAAAAAAAAAAAAAAAAAAAAAAAAATCGCCTTCAAATGAATGAATTAAATAAAAATAATTTGCGTAGTAGCCGTTGCTAAGATACGCAGACGATTGAAGCAAAATAATAAATCTATGAAAAATGAAACAAAGAAGCCAGTATTTAAAATCGGAAAAACATTAATTTAAAAAATTCAAATTCGAAATTCGAAAAAATCTCGATTAGGTGCACACTTGCAGGGACCCAGGTACCTATATGCCAAAATCTAAAAATTTAATATGTTTAATTTTTTCTACTGTATGTGTATAACTATTTGATTTCAATAAATATAATAAAAAAGATTTCTTCCTCAAATGAATTCAAATAAAGAAATAGTTAAATAGCCGTTGCTAAGATACGCAGACTTTTGAAACGAAAGAAATTTCTGAAAAATGAATCATTGAAGCCAATATTTAAAATCGAACAAACATTAATTTAAAAAATTCAAATTCGAAATTCGAAAAAATCTCGATGAGGGGCACACCTGCAGGGTCCCAGGTACCTGTATGCCAAATTTGGAACCTCTGCGATCAATAGTGTGAGCACCACAGCGCAGATACACACACAGACACACAGACACACACACACACAGACACTTCTCTTTATTTATATAGATAATAATGGAAATTGCTAAATAAAATTTTAAATAATTGAGTTCATAGACTGTAATGTATAATAAATGTACTTTGTTATGCCAGTAAAAAAATATAAGATATCTATTTTTCCAAAACTGTTATAATAAAAATGTGTATGATTCGAATGACAATGACACATAAGATGCTAATCAATTTTGTCTTAATTGAATATATTAAATTCCGTGGCTGGGAAATTGAAAGTAGCCCACAAGTCATAATAATAATAACTAGTGGATCTGCAGATCAGGAGCCTCAACGTCCTATTTGCACCAGACATTTTTCAATAGGTCATTTTTATTTATTTCTTATTATATAATAGTATATATTGATTCGATCGACTTATTACCATAATCAGATACATTCCTGAGGGGGGCTGCCGCCCCCCTCAACCCCCCGCTGTATCTATCTTTCTATACCTATTTGTATATCATATAAAGTGTTACGGAATTGTAAATAATTGCATTTATTTTTGTATAAATTTTTTCAAAGAGGCTTAGTAAGTCGATAAAATGCTAATTTTGTGCATTTCTAGTCGTTCTAGCGTTAAAATAGCCTAATTTTCCTTTAAAAACGAATTGAAAAGCTCCAATAAGGGAAAAAATGGATTTGGCGCCAAATTTGGCGACTGTTTCCCTCCTTGGCGATTTTTTGGCGACCTTGCGAGAAAGTCCTTATTAGGGATATACCAAATATGGAAGCTCTAATCTCATTGGCTGATGAGATACGATTGTTGAAGCAATCGGAGTGCGGGCGCCAGTACAGGAAACCAGACGGTCACGTGATGAAAGAGAACCTTTTTTTATTATTGTTTTTATTACTTTTGCTTTCTCGGAAACATGTTCGTTTTCGGGCAGTCAAGTAAAACCGCTCGGGTATTTATAATCTAATGAAATCATACCTGATAATTCTAATTCTAATGTTATTCGTTAATCATTATTATTGTTTCATGAATATATTCATTAAATCAAGTCAAGCTTTTGATTTATTCGCAGTCTATTAAAATCATGCTAAATCATGTATGATCATTCATAAAAAACTGAAGTACTTTTATTCTTAGTAAAAAACATTCGAACATTAATACGGAAGTCTAGCCGTAAATTAGTCATTAATTGATATATTATTTAAATAAGAAATCTTATTCTTTATTATCTTTATAATTCACTCAAGGCATAAAAAATGCCTTTACATGTATTCAACATGGTTTAAAACCTGTGCTAAAATTTGTGAAAGATTCTGTTTTATTCATAAAATTCTGAAAGAAAATCTCTGATTAAAGTCAACTATAGTAAGCAATCGGATTTCATATTTATTGATTTGTATGGCCTAAAATGTTTCTTCAAGCGACCACAGGAAATGCAGGAGAGAGGTGAGTTAGCTTTTCTTAATATTATGCATGCTAAAACTTAGTTTCGTTTTAGTAAAATGTTTTTGATGCAGCTCAATTCTTTATGCATGAGTCTAGTTATAATTAATCAACATGTTTTTGGTCCGTCTTAGAGCCATGAGGCTATCGATGATTTATATATATATATAAGAAAAAAAACTATATATATTTAATATGTATTTGATATTCTTATTCTTATTCTTATTCGTAATCATTTATTCTTAAAATGATTTATTTTTGTTCTTGAATGTTTGTTCTGTAATTCGAAGGCCTATAGTTATGTGTATTTAAACTTATATATTCTAAAATGCCGAAATTATCTAAGCAAGTTTTATTATTTGAAAATTTATGTAAGGAAATCGATAGTTTTAGAGATAGAGTAAAGGGGTGTAGTAAAGATGAACAATCTAAGGTTAAATTATTAAAAACCAAAGTTCAATCGTATGATCATGAAATTGCGGCAATATTTAAAAATTTATCCGCTAAAGAGAATGAGGATTATATGGATATGTATTTGAGATATAAGGGAGTTGTTTTTGATTTACTGGTGGAGTTAGAGGACAAAAGAGAAGTAAATGCGTGCGATTCAGATACACACGCGGAAAATAAAGATGAGAAAAATGGTAAATCGTCTCTTATTAAATTACCTAAATTCGATCTTCCAAAATCTTTTGGTGAAACCGAAAATTGGATTTCTTTTAAAGAAATTTTTAATTCGACAATTCTACAGAATAATCAATTATCCAAAATTGAAAAACTGCAATATTTACATTCTTCAGTGCGCGGAAACGCAGCTAAATTAATTCAAGGATTCGCTCTAAAAGACGAAAATTTAGATCAATGTTGGGAAATATTAAATGAAAGATATGAAAATAAAAGACAATTAGCATTGAGTCAAATTAACAAAATATTTTCTATGAAAATTGTAAAAGCAAACAATGCTAAAACTTTACTTGAGTTATTAGATACTTGTAACGAAGCCGTCAGAAACTTAAAAACTTTGGGTTTAGATTCTAATGCGTTAAGCGACTTAATTACAATAGAATTCATGATGGGGAAATTGGATGAATCGTTAAAACAGAGATGGGAATTAATGTTGGACAGTGATAAATTGCCTGATCTTGATCTTTTTAGGAAATTCGTTGAGCGCGAAGCGCGCGGTGTTGAAGAGATAAAATGTAAACAAGACGTAAAATTCACTAATTCGAAAAATATACATAATGTACTGAGTACAATTGTGAAAAGGGAAAATACGTGCATTCTTTGTAATGAGCATCATGCGCTATTTAAATGTCCGATATTTAATTCAAAACCGGTTAATGAAAGATGGAAATTCGTTGAATTAAATAAATTATGTCAAAATTGTTTACGCCAAAATCATAGGCTGGAGAATTGTAGGATAGACATTAATTGTAAAAATTGTGCAGAAAAACATCATACCTTACTGCATGTTTATGGTAGAAATTCAAATTCTGAAAGGGCAAATCATGTATCGCCAGATATATCAGTTTCAAATAGTGCTCAGTTTTATTCTAGTAATGTTTTATTATCAGCGGCGCTAATTAAGGTTAAATCAAATAACGGAAAAATTATGCATTGTAAAGCTTTGATAGATAAGGCTAGTCAAAATTCATTAATTACTAAGGAATGGCTAAGCGACTAAATTTGCCCTTACGGAGCACGTCGCATAGTATAATAGGGATTAATTGCGTTTTAGCAGAAACTGCTCTCAACGAAACAGAATTTAAATTCACTCCGCATTTTTCGTCGGAGTCATTTTCAGTCAGCGCTTTTATAGTTGATAGGGTTACCTCACCTCTCCTTAATTTCCAACTACCGCAACATGATTGGCCACACATAAAGGGATTACAACTAGCTGATCCCAATTATTACGTTAGTGGTCCAATCGATATTCTTCTTGGGGCAGAAATAGTCGCCTCAATCTGCAATGGCAGTCCAATTCAAGGGTCAGCAGGAACTCCTACAGCATTCCCCACAAAGCTGGGTTACCTCCTTTCAGGACGAATAAACAGTTTTCAATGTACAGTCACCCAAAAAAAAAAACGCCACCCCCTCACCTAATTTCGCTGTAAATTATCGTAGAAACATGCGACTGGTACCGATCAGTTTGTAATAACGTCTAGTTTATAATGTTATAGTTAGATTTTACTTAGGGGGTCGTCTACATATTAAAACTGACATCAACTTCATTTTTTCCAATGGTAACCCCCCTTTTTTATAATATTTTTGAATTATTTGAATCAAATCATCGCGGAAAATGGTATAGTTTATATATTTCGCTCAATTTTTCATAGAGTTATAAGCTGTCAAAATTTTGGGATGCTAATGTTAAATGAATGTGACAAACATTAAATCATATCTTATGAAATAATTATGATATTTAAATTCTGTTTTTTTTATTCGTTAGAATGAAGTGACCCAAACATATTCCATGCAAATTTTTGCTAAAAAAACATTTTTTGAATTATGAAAATTTTTAATAAATTCATATTTGAAAAAATTATGAATTATGACCTATGTTAATTTTTACACGAATAGAACGGGCATCATCAAAAACATGGGTTTCCAAATTTACAGCTCGTTCCTAACATTATTTTTTGAGTTACAGTGATATTTCATTTTTTACTGCTGTTAGGGGGGCGTCACTTGTTATAATTTGTATCATCTGTGAGTCAATATTTCTATACATTTTGACGAAAAACTATTTTAATTTACCTTTATGTTATTATAATTGTTTTCTAAGGAACATTTCGATGTTTATTATACAAATTGGCTTATTTTTTATAAAATTATCGCAATGCAGGCAAGAGATTGGGAAAGAATTCCAAAAGAAATGTAGCCCCGCCTCTATATTGCGGAAACAGTATTAAAAAACCTAGTTTGCATACTCGTATATGACACTATATGTGACGCTGGTATGCATAAATGTCAATGGCATTTACTACATTGATTGCTGAAGACAAAATTTAAATGATTTAATTGGAAGTATGTAAAATAATTTTGTTTTATAATGTAAAGTTTTAGAAAAATTCTGTAAAGGCGTGGCTTTCGTTGCAGAAGGGAGTTTACTCGATTCTGAAATGTTAAGTCTTTGTTCTTAAATATTACATAACTTTTCTAGCTTCTCACTGCTAAAATTCTATTTTATCCCTTTTGTCTTGAATATTCTAGGATTCGTGCACCTCAATTAAGTATCATGACAGTAAAAAAACGCGGTAAGACGAGGAATATTATTTGAAAGAGCAATACGCAGTGAACAATACTTTTGTTTTTTCCTTTTTTAAAATTAATATAATTGATTTTTATTAATTTTTATCAGAATTTTTAAAACAAATTTTCTGTTTTAATCTTGTGAAATTTTCGCATTTGCTTACTCTACCGTTTATGCTATTTAAATTTTATCGCATGACGTAACATAATAAAATATAAAACTTCTATTAAATGTTTTTTTAATACTGAATAATAAAGTGGTATTTTTTTTTTTCTTTAAGTTTTAAAATCTATTATTGAAACAAAGTGCAATATTATTTATTTTCTATTATTCTAATCACGGCGTAAAACTGTCGTCACATTTATTACGGAAAAAGAATTTAAAACAAAGTAATATGTCTTATTACTTTTAAAGAGATAGATTTTACACATTTATAATTAAGAATTCAAGTACAGTAGACGATTGCAGAACGGGGAATATTCGTTCTAGGCAATAGGAAACCGTTTTTTCCATATCCATGTTTATTTTCATATGAATATACACAATAATATGAATATACACTCTTTCTAGTGAAAAAATTTGTTTCATACTATTTTGTTTATATAAATATGAATATAAGGAATATTCTTAAGAAATATCGTAACACACAAATTGTGAAAGAAACGCCCATTGGAGGAGTTACAGATTTCCAAATGACGTGAAACTACATCAGCAGTCGCGAAATTATTAAATATCCTTTCTCAGATTTTAGTTTAAATCTTGTTATGTATATTTTTGTATATTATCTATTGTTGGTTTGTACGCCTAAAATTAAATGTAAAATTTTATAGTAACACTTTCATGCGAGGCTTACTGTATAAAATAAAAATATACCCAACAAGAAGTAGATAATAATTGTTAGTTAGTAGATTTTAATTGTTTTTATATATATTTTTTGTTTTTTAAATGTATTTTAACTTAAATTTTTGTCTCTTAAATAAAACAGTTTTTGCTTTTAAGAAGTAGATAATTCTTTTTCTTAAATATTAAACACCTTTTTTTTTTAACTGCTATTAATATTATTATCATTATTACTACTGTTCTTTTACCTTGTATTTAGATTTTTGTAATTCAATATTGTAGGGTTCATATCATTGAAGCTATTATTTTTCTTCGAAGTGATGTATTTAACTTTCAATAATAATGTTTAATAAATTGAAACCAATAAAAATCTTTTAATTCATAAGCTAATAAAGAAAGTTCTGCGAATTTGAATCGTTTTTTATTTTATAATAAACATTCCCTAACGTTTTTTCCGGTGTGAAATTTTATAAATAATGAATATTGGGTAGTAGATCACGATTTATTTTTTCTAAATGTATAGACGGTCCCCTAACACATTTTCACGTGTAACTCTGTTTAAAATTGATTTAAAGTCTATAAATAGGTAAGTTTTCCGAACTGCCTTGATCTCAGAAATCTGAATATGAGGTCAAAAATAGGGGTCGTCATTGAAAAAAATGAAGTTTATACGTGTTTTAATATGTAGATGACCCCTTAAGCAAAATATAACTACACCATTAAAAACTAGACGTTATTACAGATCGATAGGTACCAGCCGCATGTTTCTACGATAATTTACGGCGAAATTGGGTGGGGGGTGGCGTTTTTTTTTTGGGTGACTGTACAAATATCAGTTTAACGTGTCATATGACTGTTGATGATGATATCAACAACACTTTAAAACAATTTTTTGATACAGAATCAGTTCCAAATGTAGAATCAAAAAAGATAGAAAATGATCCCGTGGAAAATATTTATTTCACAAAAACAAAAAGGAATACGCAGGGAAAATATGCAGTTCATCTACCTTTTAAGCCAGATAAGGCACTAGGTGACAGTAAGTCAGGTGCTATTTCAAGATTTCTTTCCATTGAAAATAAATTTAAAAGTAATCCACAATTAAATGTGGAGTATTCGAATTTCATGAACGAATCTTTGGGTCATATGAAAAAATTAAATCAAAACAAATTTAGTGAAACGCCACATTATTATTTACCGCATCATGCTGTGGTAAATGCAAACTCTGAAACAACAAATTCGAAAGAATATCCCAATGATCCATTATCAGTCTATGAATTAAACAGTGTCACCCACGAAACAGCTTGTGCACCCATTGTTAACTTCTGTATCCGAGCAGCTCCTCCTATCCCACCTACCAATTCTATGCATCATTCCTGTCCCTCACTTGTGGGTTTAGTGCAAAATGCTCGCATGTCTGATTTAACCCTTTACGGTGCCAAAAAAGGTGTCGACAATGTTAATCATAATTCTGTATCAATACAAGGTGAAAAATGTGATAAAACTCTGTCCCTAGAACCAGTCTCTACTCTTAAATCATCCGATATTCCAATTAACTGTCAAAAATTATCTGCTTATGAGTCTAATGTTTTTATAGAGAAAACTCTGTCTGAAAATACTTCAATCATTGACTTTCCTGCGAATTCTCATTCACCTTTTTCAAGCTCTGTTAAAAGAGTACCGATTTCTGCGACTTTGAGTCCAAATCGTTTTATTGATATTCGAAAACACCTCCTGAGCTATAAAGTTGAAAATACCCTAGAAAATGAAAATACGATGTTAAATAAGGAAAATCTCGCACTTCAGAAAATTTTAGATAATCAAGATTCCCCTACTAAAGACCTCCACATCCATAAAATACCACCCATGTACACTCTACATTCAGTTGCAGTTCAGGAACAATCTTTTGACAATACCCTTGTAGCAAGCTCTAAACCTCCACTCGCTAAACCTCCACTCGCTCTGAACCTCCAAGAAAACCATCAAATTTTGTTACCGGAATCCCACCACTTTACATCCTTATACACCACACATTATCACTACTTAAGTGCTCATGCTGGTTCTAATTTAGTCTTATTTAGTCTGGTTCTTATTCAAAAAAACTTTTGGATCTCTCACGGGCGATCCACTGTTAAACCAGTCATGAGACAATGCTTGATTTATCTTCGTTTGGCAGTAAAGTCTATACTACCATTAAAATTGCCAGAAACCTCACTAACTTTCATGTTTTTAAGTCTCTCTTTTAGGTGTAATTTTCTTATACAGGCAAAAAGGACATTTTGGAGAAGGTGGACTAAACAACATATGCAGAGCCTCAACCAACAGCCAAACCAAGCAAATATGTCAAGAAACTTGTCATCCCTGTTCCAAGTATGTCGACTCCTGCCCCGGTGCCTTCCCCGCCCGCGCAGTATGTTGAAGCAATCGGAGTGCGGGCGCCAGTACAGGAAACCAGACGGTCACGTGATGAAAGAGAACCTTTTTTTATTATTGTTATTATTACTTTTGCTTTCTCGGAAACATGTTCGTTTTCGGGCAGTCAAGTAAAACCGCTCGGGTATTTATAATCTAATGAAATCATACCTGATAATTCTAATTCTAATGTTATTCGTTAATCATTATTATTGTTTCATGAATATATTCATTAAATCAAGTCAAGCTTTTGATTTATTCGCAGTCTATTAAAATCATGCTAAATCATGTATGATCATTCATAAAAAACTGAAGTAATTTTATTCTTAGTAAAAAACATTCGAACATTAATACGGAAGTCTAGCCGTAAATTAGTCATTAATTGATATATTATTTAAATAAGAAATCTTATTCTTTATTATCTTTATAATTCACTCAAGGCATAAAAAATGCCTTTACATGTATTCAACATGGTTTAAAACCTGTGCTAAAATTTGTGAAAGATTCTGTTTTATTCATAAAATTCTGAAAGAAAATCTCTGATTAAAGTCAACTATAGTAAGCAATCGGATTTCATATTTATTGATTTGTATGGCCTAAAATGTTTCTTCAAGCGACCACAGGAAATGCAGGAGAGAGGTGAGTTAGCTTTTCTTAATATTATGCATGCTAAAACTTAGTTTCGTTTTAGTAAAATGTTTTTGATGCAGCTCAATTCTTTATGCATGAGTCTAGTTATAATTAATCAACATGTTTTTGGGAAACATGTTCGTTTTCGAGAGTGAAGTAAAACCGTTCGGGTATTCATAATCTAATGAAATCATACCTGATAATTCTAATTCTAATGTTATTCGTTAATCATTATTATTGTTTCATGAATATATTCATTAAATCAAGTCAAGCTTTTGATTTATTCGTAGTCTATTAAAATCATGCTAAATCATGTATGATTATTCTGTATCGAACTTTAATTCTCTTTTATTATGTTTTATGGATTCTATCAGTCGAAATAAAAAACATTCGTAAATTATAACCGAGTAATAATGACTGAACCATGAATCTGATTCTATATGAAAAATGAACTATTATTCTTTATTTGATATGCTTCACTCGTACAAAATGTACAATATTGCTAATTCAAAAATCTTTTAAATGTGAGTTCATTAATTCTGTGAAATAATATTATGTGGTTGTTTATACAACGCTCCTGAATAAGTCGTCATCTATATAATTCGTGAAATCAAGAGAAAAATGTGTTTAAGATTTGTGTCAATCACATATTCTGATATATTGTCTTGATATTCTGCAAGTCTGTTATTAAATTCCAGTATATTAGTAATCAATGATTTAATCTTTATTTTGTGTGTGGCTTAAAATCTATTTCAAGCGACCACAGGAAATGCAGGAGAGAGGTGAGTTAGCTTTTCCTTAATATTATGCATGCTAAAATTAGTTTCGCTTTACATTCAAACTGTTTTTTATGCAAGTCAAACTTCTTTATACATAATTCGAATTAATCTAAGTCTAATTTATTCAACAACGATAATTTTCCAGAACAGTCTGTGTTCGATAGAATAGTATAAAAGTAGCATTTTTTTAGCCAAGGCTTCCAATCTCAGTCTGTGTCGGTTTCGTCAAATGCTTGCTTTGCTTTGAGCCTCTTTGAATGAGACTTGCTTTATGTGTTATTGCTAAACAGTTTGTACTGTTGTTTTGCTGTTAACGGCTGTTGTTTAAGCTATGTTTACTGGTTGAATTAAAGCTGATACTTTGTTTATAGACCTGTATTCTTCTGGAACTTTCTGTAAATAAATCACTGAATTTTTGCAAGTTTCGCCTTTCATTCTCGGACAACTTACAAACCCCCAAGTACGCAACAATATGCATTCTTATTAAACGACGGTCTTGTATTATTTCCCGGAAATTCATGAATACCGAATTTCACACACAAAAAAAAAAAAGAAAATGACATAGCATATCGGAAATATTTTGCGTAACCTTTAAACTAATTATCAATTCTATGCCCACAATTTTCAACATGAAAACAGGCTTTTAAAATTCTAATAAAATTTCATTATATTTGATGGGGTGTAAGCATGTTAAAATACACTTTTAAGAAATACCGACTATACACCATAAAAGTACGAAATTCCTTTATGTATCCCGGAAAAGTAGCCACAGTCATTATAAACGCCAATAATAAGAATAAATCTAATTAATTATAACTCATTAATCTTTCAAACTAATTTGACATCATTTGGATGATTACAGTACATACTCGGAATTATTTTGTGTGGTCCCATAAATTATTTAGTCTATACATAACCGTTTTTTAGAGTAAACATGATTTTAAGCATCTTTATAATGTATGTTAACTTTATTAAGTTCAATTCAGCATAAACGCATTAAAGTGCGCGCTTAAATTAAAAATTCGTCCATAGGCTCTAATGTTACGAAATTCTTTCGTGTGTCTTTGTAAACGAACCATAAACATTGTATACACCAATAAAAACTATTCAGCTTATTTTGCGTTTAAAATTAATAATTGTTCTAAATTTAACATCGTTTGGATGACTAAGTGACATTGTCTGAACACTTTTGTAAGGTCCTGTACATTAATTAGAAAGCTTAAGAGCACATATTTTCTTCAAATAACATAAGTTTAAGCATCTTACTCACGTACTCTAGTTTAATTTTCTTCATTGCAAAGTAATGATATTAAAATGCGTTTAAACGAAATTCACCCCATACGCCGTAATGTTGAGAATTTTGACGTGTCCCTGTACACAGTTTATAAAAAATATAGCAATGAAAATTATACAACTACTTATATGGAAAGCTGGAATGTCTGCGCCAATTTGCAAGTCAATCGAAAGATTTTTGCGGCCGCTATTGCGGTACATACAAATTCTTCCTATAGGCCGTAAGGATAAGAAAAATTTTGGCGTGTCCCTGTACACGAACAACAAAGGGAATACACACCTAACACTATACAGCTAATTCCGTTGGGCTCGTGAATATGTGTACCAAATTGCAAGTCTATAGCTTTATTTTTGGGGCTGCTATCGCGGTACATACAAATTCTTCCCATAGGCCGTAATGATAAAAAAAAAAACTTTGGCGTGTCCCTGTACACAAACTACAAATGGAATGCACACCCAAAACTATACAGCTAATTTCGTGGGGATCATGAACATGTGTACAAAGTTTCAAGTCAATAGCGTGGTTTTTACGGCCGCTATCGCACGACAGACAGACAGACAGACGGACGGACCGACGGAACCCAAAATCCTTTTGAGTCTCAACAGAGGGCCTCCGCTGACGTTTCGGCAAAAATTGAAGTCAATAGCTTGATTTTTGCGGCGGCTATCGCAGTACATACAGATTCTTCCCATAGGCCGTAATGATAGAAAATCTTTGGCGTGTCCCTGTACACGAACTACAAATGGAATACACACCTAAAACTATACAGCTGATTCCATTGGGCTTATGAACATGTGTGCCAAAATGAAAGTCGAAAGCGTGATTTTTGTGGCTGCTATCGCGATACATACAAATTCCTCCCATAGGCCGTAATGATAAGAAACACTTTGCCGTGTCCCTGTACACGAATTACAAATGGAATACACACCCAAAACTATACAGCTGATTTCGTGGGGCACATGAACACGTGTACCAAATTGCAAGTCAATAGTGTGATTTTTGTGGCCGCTATCGCGATACATACAAATTCCTCCCATAGGCCGTAATGATAAGAAAAACTTTGGCGTGTCCCTGTATACGAACTACAAATGGTGTACATACCAAAAACTATACAGCTGATTTCGTGGGGCTCATGAACACGTGTACCAAATTTCAAGTCAATAGCGCTATTTTTGCGGCCGCTATCGCGCGACAAACAGACAGACAGACAGACACAGCCCAAAACCGTTTTGAGTCTCAACAGAGGGCCTCCACTGACGTTTCGGCAATAATAAAAGAAATTGTTTCTTGTGCACCTGTAAAAAAACATTCGTTCAGCAATCATCAAAATCTATAGAAGCCGTGCAACGTTAAATTATAATACACGAAATTTTAGCTTATTAAGATGAGTATATTGGACGAAATTTTGTTCACTGCCACATACACACATAATACATTCACACATACAAACATTCATCACCGTAAAATAGTAAAAATAAATTGAGGCTCATTAAAACCGTAGAGGTACCAAAAAATTTCATAGCTGCATTGATTTTTCACAAAAACAATTCTTCTTTAAACAGTACATGCCCATAAAGTAGAAAAATCAGATATTCAATTCTTAATGTTAAAGAAAGAAAAAAGTGTGATTTTTTTTTTACTCGTGTTTTGCTTTATCATTCTGAAAATATATATCATGTATTTTTCCTGAAATTTATCAAAGGAACGGAAAAGAAATAATAATAAAAATATTCATAAAATACTGTCAAAACTTTTATCAATGAATACGGAAAAATATGAAATGCTGAAAACTGATCCAAAAATAGAAGCATTATAAACTTTCAATAACATTTTTTCCCCTCTTTTTCCCTTTTATCAATTCCTTCATTTTGAAAGGTTTCACATACATTCATTCCTTTTCCTTTCAATTATATTTCGACACGTACTCACGGTCTTGAAATGTTATTTTTTTCTATATTTGATCAATAAACTTCATAACAATAACTATTATTTATGCAGTATTTCTTAGAAACCTTATTATATATATATATATATATATATATATATATGTATGTATTTTTTTTTTTCTTTTTTTCAGTAAAATCAAAGCTATACGTAACTAGAGAGCTAGGAGAAGGGGCAGATAGATGGAAATTGGAAATGGACTTTATTTATTTATTTATTTATTTACTTTTATTTACTTTACTTTACTTTTATTTATTTATTTTTTAATATAAAAATGTGATATTATGTTTTCCTGTTTCAAACTAAGCTCAGAAAATATCTTTACTTATTAAATAATTATTTACATGACCTGCATGTAAATTTAATGGTATGCTGACACTCATGATGTTAGAATACATTAAATTGTTTGAGTGATGTTTGCAGAAATTTTGATTGTTCCTTCCCGAATATGTATTATGTAAGGAATGAATGTTTCTCAGTATGAGTGTTTGATTCATCTATATTTTTTATGTATCCTGAATACATTCCCATTTTTTCTGATAAATAGAGTATATATATGATATATGTATGAGTGATCATGATTGTGCCTATGCAATACATTCGATTGAGCATTTTTTTTTTTTTTTGGTATATAATAATTCTCTATCACACAAACTGTATTGATTTCTATGCTTGTTGATTTAACAGTTCCTTTAGAGGACGCACCAAAGAGTTCTTATTCTTAAGGACCTATAATCTAGAATTGTTTGAAATGCGTTAGTGTATAATTGTACCTCAGAATAAAATCAAGTCAAAATTTATTATTATTATTTTCTTATTGTTATTATACTTCTCAGTTGCGGATGATATTATGCATTATTTAAATATCTTAATAGTATAAATATATTTTATGATTATGATTTGTCATTATTACATTTAGCTGTGCAAAGTGGAATTTTTTTTCTTTCTTTCTTTTTTTTTTTTTTTCTCAATATAATATAACATTTATTTTCTATAAAAATAATTTATAAATATAACTAATTATTTTAAAATAATATATACGATGAATTTAGTATTTAAATATTAATATTTATAAAATAATAATTTATTTTTCACCTTATAATATATAAATTTTCACACATTTCTGAGTGGCGTGATATTGGTTTTGAATTTGGTAGATTGGAAGTGCTGGGTTCGATCATAGGTACTCGTCGAATAGCCGTTTGAAGTTTTCCGTGGTTTTGAAACTCAGGTAAATATGTCCTGGGATCCCTTAGAAAGTCCCCCGATTTTCACTCCTTGGGTTATGTGTTGAGGAAACATAACTGAGTCACAAAAGCGTCGTGTAGTTAATTGCCTTAACACCAACATATTATTTCCTCTAAACATATATTTTTACAGAATTTTGTTTTTTACCTGCCCCGCCATTGACCGAATGGCTATGTTCTCAAAGTTGTTTGAAGGAACTGCTGGGTTTGATACCAAGTCGCGCTCACCAACCTATCGCACGGTGTTTTCTGTGGTTTTCTCCGAAGCTCGCAGGAACACAATGTAAATATACATAAAAAAAAAAAAAAAAAAAAAAAAAACTGCTATGGAGGGCAGGGTATTAACTCAGGTCTAAGACCTAATTGGCCTAAGACTCTAACATTGAATTGCATCTTAAATTTAAAATATTCATTTCTTTTATGTAGACTTTTTTTTTTTTTTTTTTTTTAATAGAATGCATTTCGTATTTCATTGGGATTAAATAATAATAATATAATGTAATCAAAAATATAAAATATATTAATATATATATATATATATATATATATATATATTGCTTATATAAATTATTTGAAATTGAATATCCCTTTGAATAATTTTCATTTTGACGACAGCTTACACAAAACTGGCTTTTTTAAGATAACAAGCCTCGCATACTTTTTGTAAAAATATATATGTTGTTAAGTAAACCCAGTACAATCAAATTAATTTTTCATGAATTTCACAAAAATCATTCTTTTGGATAAAAAACTTTTTTATATGGTCATTTTTACAAGTGAAAATCATTACAGAACGTAGACAATAGGGCACCTACCGTAAATAGAGTGTTTTTCTTTAACATGGTGTTCTTTTTAAGCTCATAGACGGGAAATGTCAAGTTTAATTCTAAGTCGCGCTCGCGGACCTAGCCGATCGAAGTTTTCCGTAATTTTCTCCGCAACTTGCATAACTACTGGCAAGGATCCCATAAGGAGACACACTGAGGGCATTCTACTCAGGCCTAAAATCCAAGTGCTGTCAATTGGCCTTATACTCTCAACATCACACCACGAATGAGGTCTAAAATTTACTTTTTCAAAAAGTTTACATATAGTAAAATTGCATTTGACAATCAAAAATATTTATTACTTTTACGTAGATTTCTTCTTCTTCTTCTTCTTCTTTTTTTTTTTTTTTTTTAATGGAACTAACTTCATGTTTCATTGCGATAAATATATATATATATATATATATATATATATATATATATATATTATATAATATAATAAAAATTATAAAAAAAATACTTTTTTAAAAATATTTATAAATTATTTGAAATTAAATGTCCCTTTTAATTAATTTTCCTTTTGATGACAGCTTATACAAAACTGGCTTTTTTTAAAATAACAAGTGTCACATACTTCTTCTAAAAAATATATATTGTTAAGAAAACTCTGTGTAATTGAATTCATTTTTCGTTGAATTTCTCAAAAATCATTATTTTCGGTGAAGAAAGTTATTAAATGAACGTTTTTGCAATTGAAAAGCAT
Source organism: Salticus scenicus (assembly GCA_963930645.1). Classification (NCBI taxonomy): domain Eukaryota; kingdom Metazoa; phylum Arthropoda; class Arachnida; order Araneae; family Salticidae; genus Salticus; species Salticus scenicus. The sequence goes on from OZ005653.1 coordinate 97,673,015, forward strand.
TACGGAACGAAGATAATCGGACATCCACCGACGAGTGGCGCCATCTATATTACATAAAAGTATATTGCAGTTTTTCAAGGTTTCGGCCATTAGAGTTTCCCCTTCAGATATTCTTACTCCGTGCGCTCTACGCTGGGAACGCAGACCAAGAATTTTTGTTCGAGAATATTCTACTTGTTTCTTCAAAAGTGATGCGGCGGCCATTTCTGGTTGCCGTGATAGCCGTCCGTGGCCGCTGTTTGGCTTTCCCGGGTGCCAAGCTACAAAATTCGTGTTAGTCAGTTGCAAAGAGGAATCGTTAAGAAGAGGTTAACGAAGGGGTGCGGAGACAGACATTTTTGCAGCAATCTCTGAACCAGTATCTATTGCAACTAGTATCCGTTCCAGCGATTATCCTTCACAACATTTTTATTTTTTGGGTTCATCTAACAACAATCGATCCAGCTTTAGATTATTTTTAATTTTTTGTCATAATAACTATCTGGCACCAGATCTGGAATATGGTGTCGGAATAATAGGTAAATAATACTAAAATTCGTCTTTAAAACTATGCCAGGTCTTGCCTTTTTAATAAGTGTCGCCATAATGATAAATAAAAAAGCAACTCTGGTGCATTTATATATATATATATATATATATATATATACTATGGGGCTCTGCCCCCTGCTCGCTCCGCCCACCAACCCCCGAAGGAGGCTTCGCCTCCTCCCCGACTCACTTTACTTATTAACACATGCATAACTCTGCCCGCCTATTCGCTGCTTTCTTTCACTGAAAAAGAATATTAATAGTGCATATTACAAGACAAATGCTGAAGATTATTATGGAAATCCTCATATTCAATGTCAAATGGAAATATATTATATATATATAAAGTTAAGGCACTTCAACTTTTCCACTTATAGAAGAAAAAACACTACAACTTTACCACTTCAATATTTCTAGCTGGAGAATAGCAACAAGTGGACTGGCGGGAAAAAGTTCGATCGAACAGTCAGTCGCTGTTCTGCCCCTCGTTGGTTAATGAAGTAGTGCAGTCAGACGGACTCACGTAGAATATGACAGAACAGAAGTGTTCTGTATTAACTTTTATGTTAAAATATCACAGAAGGTGCTAATTTGCAATATTTTTCCTAATCATCTTGAAACCATGTAAATATTTAAGTGTAAATAATCATCGTATTAAAAGTATTTGTGTGTAGACAGACGGATTGATTATTTGAGTTAAATAGTGAGTTTTGGTTTCATTTTAATCTTGTGAATAACTAGAAAAAATGATTTAATGTTGAAACGATTATCTCTTCATTTTATATATTGAGTGAAGTAATCCTTTTTTACAATATGGGGGCTCAGACACGGATATGAACAAAAGATGAAGCAGTTCCGTTTTTGAAAAAAAAAAATGGTTATACTTCTGTTTTTAAAGATAAAATTTTTTCTTATTTTTTTTATGTTACTTACGGTTTCAGAAGTGACTTTCGATCATAGATCTGCTCACTGATGATGGGGTGACTACAGAAATGTTCCTTTTTCTTTTTTTCGTTCTCATTTTTTACCGAATGAAGAAATAAAAGTTTTTAAGCTGAATAAAAAATTGAACAAGAGTTTTTTATAGATGGAATGTTTTAATTGAAGTGTTACAATATTTGAAGAATTAATAAAATAATGTTATATAATATACCAATTTTTAATGAACAAATATATGATGGTATGAATATAAGTGTATGCTATGAAATATAAACGGTTTTAATTGAAATATCACTTTTCGAAATTTAATAGTGTTATAGTTCAATAATAAAAAAATATTGGCTTTTCCTAATAAAACTAGAAAAATTTATCTCTTATCATTAATAGAATAATTAGGGTTAGATACTCCCCATAATGCTAAGATTGCAAATTTAATTAAAAAAAATTAGTGGTGCTAAAGATTATGATGAAAATTTCGTTAAAGATCGACTAGATGTAATTGTAGCATAACGAAATGAAAAAAAAAAAAAAAAAAAAAAAAATAGAAAACGATAGACAATATGAATTGAAAAATTTAGAATTAGAAAGTAAAGTTATACTTAATGAAAGGAGTTCAGAAAACAGTTATTCAGAAACTAATATAGTGCCCAAGCAACAAAATTTGCTTAAACTAATGTCACGATTTGACGGTACAGGCGGCATCAGTGTCTATTTAATTTTATTCGAAAAACAAATCGCTAGAATGGACATTGGCAGGGATTATTATGTGACTTACCTAATGAACTTTTTACCTTTAGATATTGTTAGTATTATAAATAGGGAACCTGATACTTTAGCTAACGATTATGATCACATAAAAAAGATTCTGTTAAAAAGATTCAAACTCTCACCCGAGCAGTTCCGTCAAAAATTTGTTACACATCGTAAAGAACATTTAGCATGTTGGCGTGATTTCACCTTTGAATAAAAAACATTTTTTGATGAATGGATAAGCGGACTGCAGGCTACTAGCTTTGATGATTTACGAGAATTAATCATAAAAGAACAAATCAAACAGAAATTACCGATCATTTATTGGACGACTTACCCAGTAGAACAGTTTGTCCTCCTTTATCAACAAATCGTACTGAAGAAATCGGATTATATTTCCCACGTTGAGTCCTTGCTTACTCCAGGTCCGTATTCGAAACTTAAAAAAGATCCTTCTAATGATCATCTTGATCAAGTCAAATACCACGTTAAAAATTCCGTTATCCTTAATGATTATACCAAACGCATGGTAATTCCTTCCGCTGCTAATTGTGCTCGTTTTTATGCACTTCCGAAAGTTCATAAACCCACTCTCTGCTTTCGGCCTATTGTGTCTAATATTGGTACGGCTTCTTATAATTTTGCTCGATTTCTTTCAAACTCTCTTTCTCATCTAACTACTACTAATCTTCATACTGTAAAAAACTCGTATGATTTTGTAGACAAACTAAAATGCATCTCTCCGTCTAACTATACTATGATATCTTTAGATGTGAAATCACTTTTTACAAATGTTCCGGTTCAAGGTGCTCTGGTTTGTTTAGAGAGAAGACTACGTGAATTCAATTATTCTTCTATTGAATTTGAGGAGCTTGTTAATTTAGTTCATTTGTGTATCAGGCAAACTGCCTTCATTTTTAATGCTACTTATTATTCCCAAAATGATGGTATGGCCATGGGTAGTCCGCTCTCTCCTTTACTTTGGGACATTTATATGCACTATTTTGAAGAAAAACTCTTTGGTGTATATAAATTTCCTCACTGGTTTAGGTATGTCGATGACACTTTCGTTCTTGTCTCCCCTGATGTCGATTTGTCCAATTTACTTTCTTTGGGCAATTCGATTGACCCATGCATTCAATTCACTTTTGAGGTTGAACAGGATTGCTCTTTGCCTTTCCTTGACGTTCTTGTGATTAAAGAAAACGATTGTTTCTCAACTACTGTCTTTAGAAAACCATTCTCAGTCTCTTTGCCGCCGCATGCTCTCTCTAATCACGCCCCTCAACAAAAAATGTCTGCTTTTTACACTTATGTTTATCGTGCCTTACACATTTGTTCTGATCCGTCTAATCTTTCGAAAGAAATTAATTATTTAAAATCTCTTGCTCTCTCTCGTGGTTATAACCCATCTATTATCGATAAAGCTCTATATAAATTTAAGAATCCTAAACGTTCTGCTCCCAAATTAAACGATCACAGTCTCATCCCAGTTGTTTTACCTTTTTATTCTTCACTCTCTTTTAAAATCTCTAAAATTCTTTCACCGTTTGGTTTCAAAGTCATTTACAAACCCGTCAATAAAATTAAATTATCTTCTCTTAAGGATCCCATTCCCACCGAAAACCGTTCTGGAATTTATTTAATTTCGTGTTCGTCCTGCAACTTAGGTTACATTGGTCAAACTAGGAGGCGTTTGAAATACAAAATAAATGAGCACCGTCGGAATGTTCGTAATGAAGAGATTACCAAATCTTCTATTGCTTCCCACTGCTGGTCTCAAGGTCATCGTTTTGATTTTTCCAAAACTAACCTAATTTCATCTCCTGTCTGTTCCTCCCATTTGGATATTCATGAAGCATTTTACATATTTAAAAATTCGAAAAATCTTGTTAATGATATTTCTTCCACTCCATTCTTCTCTGATGCTTGGAAATTACTCACGTAACTTAGATTTTCGTTTAATTTTGATATCCTTAGATTGTTATATGGTTAATCTCACTCATTTATTTATTTTCTTGTTTTTTTGTACAATTCTACTCACACGAGTTGTCATGTTTACTTTCTACTTTATAAAGTTTTTCTTTTCACTTTAAACGATTTTGTGCGTTGCCGCTTTGAATGCAGCACTCGTGCTTACTTTATTCGCCTGTTGAAGGGTCGTGGGTTTTTTCGACCCGAAACAATTGTTGCGAGTTTATTGAATTTTATGGTGTTTATTCAAAGTTTGTAAGTAATATTTTTTACAACGCCAGTTTTGTGGTGCTTTTTTATTAAAATTGATATGCATTCTTTATGGTCTAATTCATGGGGCTTGAATTTTTGCATTGAAACTATGAGTAGAAATAGGTTTTCGGAAATTCTACGATTTCTTAGGTTTGATGTGAAAGCTACCAGGTCTACTCGATTGAAAAAAGTTAAATTTGGAATATATCCGAAATTTGGAACAGATTTGTTGAAAACTGTATTGACTGCTTCAATCCTGGGGAAAATATAACAATACATGAACAGTTACTTCCAAGCAAAACTCGTTGTCCTATCACGCAATTTATACCTTCCAAGCCAGATAAATATGGACAGAAATTTTGGCTAGCTGTAGATCTTAAAATAGAATATTTGCTGAATGCTTTTCCTTATTTAGGCAAAAGTGAAGAATGGCCCTGGGATCAAAGTTTATCAGAATATGTAGTGATGCGATTGATGCAACCCTTTCTAAATAGAGGAATAAATGGGACAGTTGATAATTTTTTCACCTCTCTACATTTGGCTAAAACACTACAGAAGAAAAAAACAAGCTTAGTAGGGACTGTAAGCAGAGCCAGGAAATCAATTCCAAAATCAATGAAAAATTTACAGGATAAGTTATATAAAACAAAAATTCTAAAACATGAAGAAACGGGTACTACTTTTACAGTGTACCAAGGCAAGAGAAAGAAAAACGTTATTATTCTGAGCAGTCTCCACCCGTCCGTTGATATTGAAAAGAACGAAAAGAAGACCCCTAAAACCATTAGATATTACAATGAAACAAAATGTGGTGTGGACATTATTGATCAGATGGCCAGGAAATACTCTGTAAAAGCTTCCTCAAGAAGTTAGCCTGTGCATACCTTTAATAATATCTTAGATTTAGCTGCAATAAATGCTTGGATCATTTACAAAGAGATTATCGCAGAAACAAAGCTAAGCAAGCAAGCGTCTATTCAGTTACTAGCAGATGAGTTACGTAAAGTTACATATCTCCTAAAAATGAAAAAAAAAAATAAAAGAAAGCCTTCCATGGCGCAGACACTAGAAATAGGAGCCCTCAAGAGACGGAAATGTGAAATAAAACATTGTAAAGGAAACATGACTTTCAAAGATTGTATAATATGCGGGAAAATGGTTTGTGGAAAATGTTTAGGCATGACTGAATATACTTGCACAGCCTGTATTCCAGATATGTAAAATTATTCTGTAAGTATTTGATTTTATTGGATAATATTTCTATTCGAAATTCTTAAAATTGTACTTTTAAATATTTTTCTCTTATTTGTAAAAATGGAAATACTGTTAAATATATGCTGAAACACTCTAGTTTAATTATTTACTCATATATTTTCGTTTGTATATTATTAATCCTCCTAAAATTGGCAGGAGTCGAAACGACTCCGGCGGGCGTTCTAGGGGGAAAAAGGTAGCTGGCGTTCTAGTGTTAACTGAATGATTACTGCTCAGGAAATTCTCACACAGCGAATTCGATTTAATGAATATCCATCTTTCCTGTACATTCATTCCATTAAATTTTGGATATTTGAATAGCTGATGAGTTTGAAGACATGCAATACATGGGTTATCTTTAACTACAGTCGAATTACTAATACTGAATTTTGGATTTGAAGGAATTACGTCCACTGGCTTCCTATGGAACGATTTAGTTTCGGTTTTAGCCTGACTAACAGCTTCTTTTTCTAAGAATGTGCGGAAGGAATTCAGATCTGGGATTGTTTGGGTATTTTCCAATCTAATTTCTCATCGATGTCGCACCGAACTGTCGAGTTTGGATAACATAAAATTTACAAGAATTAAATCACTTAACGAATTTGATTCTAATCCGAGCGTAGATAGGTTATGAACTGCTTCATTACATGTGTCTATAAGATTTAAGAATGATTTCGGACCATCGGCTTTGTTTTGATTGTAAATATTTTATTGATTTGAGCCAGAGCCAACTGTCGTTTGTTTTTGAATCGACTACACAATATCTTCCCAACAATGCTTGAGATCAGCGGGCTCAGGGACCGATTTACTTACTTGGAGGCCCAGGGCACTCATGTTCAATGGGCCCCTTTTCCTCGTACTTTAATATTACAACAGACAAAACAAACCGCATATTTTTGATTCACGCGTCTAAAAATTCGCTCCACTTTTCATTTTGCTTGTCTATCGAATTAACGTACATCATGCCCGTGTATCTGCACTGCGGTGCGTGCCTCGGATTTAGTTATCCTTAGCAAGAGTTTGGAATGCAGTATTGGTAGTATGCAGTTGTATTTGCGTTTAGCGAAAATATTGCAATTTTTTCAATGAACTGATAGTTTCCTTGAAAGATCAGACCGCCGATTTATATAACTGTGCAGTCATACCTCCATCCATTGACGAAAAAACAAAAAACAACGATCATTATAGCAAAATTTGGAAATTTTTCATTTTAACTATTTTGTTAAATGTATGTTGGAATTTATTGGAGGCCCCCCCAGTGTGAGGGCCCAGGGCACATGCCCCGAATGCCCTGCCTTAAATCAGGCACTGAGCGGGCTGCAAGGTAAACTCTCGAATTAATTTTGCAGCATTTCCCTTAACACAAGCTTGGAGGTATTGCAACTGTTCCAGATCTGAAATACTGTCATTTTTTAAAATTGACGATTGAAAAAGTTCCTTGAATGAAATCCACTGATCAGAATCTCCGTAAAAGGAATGGAGATCTAACCGCGGTAAATTAATATGCGAATTACTAAAAGTTGCTCCCTTTACTAAGTGTTCTGAATAATTAGTTTCGGTTTTACTTACAGGTGATTTATTTTCTATGTTACTAAAGTCTCTAATAAAATCTCTCTATATTTTAATGATTCTTCGAAATTATTTACCTGTTCCTCTTCAGAAAATTTTTTTACCGATTCATTAAGTTTATTTTCCAATAAATTTATTTTTTTTTCTTAAGTGTCCTAATCCTATTTGAATCCTTATCATAGCAATTTTTTATTTTTTCAACTCTGAAATCAATTTCTTTACACGTTTGTTCGAATTGAATAAGGGCCTTTGATTTTGGAAAAAGCACACTATTTTCAGAATCATTAGATTTTGATTTAGATTTATTCCTACCCATGTTTAAATAGGATAATTCACTCTTTGCAATTAAAACAAAAACAATTTTTCAAGAAGAAAACAAAAGAAAGGATTTAATTAATTTCACTTATGATTTAAGAATAAAAATGAAGTAGCACTTCAAAAATACAAAAAAAAAAAAAAAAATAATAATAAGTTTTAAGAATAAATTATGTTTAAGAAAAAAAATTATGTATTTGGAACAAAAATTGTCACTAAAGGAAAAAAAGTTATGTTTTAAGAATAACAGTTACGTTTTAGAAACAAAAATTATGTTTTGGAGAACACAATGAACTTTTAAGAACACATCTTACGATTAAATGAATAGATACATTTTATAACTAAATTAAAGCATGAGTTATAACTAATATTACGATTAGATTAATTCAAATCTGCAGAACAGTGACAACGATACCCAAATCGAAACCATAATAATAAACAAACAACACAATACTACTTTTTTTTTTTTTTTTTTTTAATAATAATTATTTTATTATGCATTAATTACTTAAAATAAGTCTTTTAATACTCTACATTAAGACCTATCTAACAAATAAACTATTTTCGTTTTCTTTCTTAAGCTTTAAAATGGTTTTGGTTTTAAAACGAAACAATCAAAAATGTACTATACTCGATTTCAATTAAACTCAAATTCAGATTTTCACTTCATTAAAAAAAAACAATGTTTTAGAATTTTGATTTAAATCTCTTTCATTTTATTGAAAAATATGCTACAAGCAATTAATCGATTTCAATAAGACAAAATATAATTAAGAAATTAACAGTTTTATAATTAACAATTTAGCTATTAATTAATTTTCAATCAAGAATTAAGTATATTCTCCGTATCGACGGACCGGAAATGGATGGCTAATAGCCTAAAAGATTAAATTACACAATTAAGAATCGTGGCTAGAAGCCAAACCCGATTCTGACTCTAATAGACTAGTTTTTAAGACTTCATTAATGAATACGCACAACATTAAAAATTGAATTCAGTATTAAATTGAAAACGGATAAGGAATAGGATTTACCCATTCTCCAGAATTCAGCATCTGGGAACAGAGATTAATAACCATTGTTTTCACACACAAAAAAACATGTAAACGCTTTACATTTTCCAATATTTAATTATTTACTTGATACAAAATTACACAAACAGATTATAAATGTAGAATATGGGCATTCAACTTTAGACCGATTTAAAACATTACAAACGGTTCGAATAACGAATATAACATAGATTTACTTTAATGAGTTACATAAACCGGATTATGATTCAACACTTAAAATTAAACCATTCCAGCCACCGGAGAGAAACTAACTCCTGAAAGTTTTTAAATAAAAGTACAGTATTGCCATCTGGTGGCGAAAAAGTCCCCATACGGGCGTTCGCTTTCTTGTAGTTTTCTCCACTGATGATGAATAAAGTATTTTCGATGCTAATATGCGGTTCTTTCAAATCAGTGAGTGATTCTTTCATTTACCTATTTTATTTAGCTTAAGTCTGAATTTTGATTACTTACAATTTTCTTTCTACTAGATCATCGTTAACGATGTTCGGTTTCTCTAAAATTCCATACTATAAGATCCTTCAAACTCAATTATTACATTTTACGATTTAATTTTAACAATTATTTTTTCATAATTAATAAATTTAAACTCAATGTTTGCAAAAATCTACTACAAAAATATCATAGCATCTACTAGAAAAATGTTAAGGAAATTACTTCATTTTTTATACTTAATATCGAATTTAAACTTACGACAAACTGAGTGCATAAATTTGTCTTCAATCTATAACTTCTCATTTCTAACAGAAAATTCAATACATTTTATGTTCAAGAATATTAATTTCTATCGAATATCCGTTAAACATTGCAATGTTTATCACTAGAGTGTTTATTCATATCGGCAACAGCTGCATTTAATAGAGAATTTCATTTAATATATTGAACATCCATATAAAGTATTGTTATTTCAGAATGTATTTTTCATTTAATTTTATTCCGATTTGTATATCAAAGAAAGATTTGAAATTATTTAATAAAAGATAATTTTGTAATAATAGTAATAATAATACTAATAATACTAATAAAACTAATAATGTACATAGGTATCATTTCATCCCATTGGTATTATGCAAGCGAGACAAACATTAATTCGTTTCAAACATTAATTTTAAAGTTATTACAAATAAAAAATGTATAAGTCATTTTTTCTGCAGTTCGGCTTTTTTTTTTTTTTTTGTCGCTTAGTGTTTATATATATATATATATATATATATATATATATATATATATCCCCAGGTAGCACGTAACGTTGTTATAACGTTGCAAAAAAGTCCGAGTTTTAACAAAGTTATAACAACGTTATGTGCTACCTGGGTACAGTCGGTAACAAAAATATCCGAACACTAGCAAAAATTCCTATATAAAAAAAGTAGAATTAATACTGTTTTGTTAAATAAATCCTTGTCGAATCAGGTTCTTAGACTGACTAAGAACATGATTCGAAAAGGATTGTTTGACCAGTAAAAACTATTCAGCTTATTTTGCGTTTAAATTTAATAATTGTTCCAAATTTGGAACGTTTGGATGACTACGTGACATTGTCTGAACACTTTTGTAAGGTCCTGTACATTAATTAGAAAGCTTAAGAGCACATATTTTCTTCAAACAACATAAGTTTAAGCATCATACTCACGTACGCTAGTTTCATTTTCTTCATTGCAAAGTAAGGATATTAAAATGCGTTTAAACGAAATTCACCCCATAAGCCGTAATGTTAAGAATTTTGGCGTGTCCCTGTACACAGTTTATAAAAAATATAGCAATAAAAATTATACAGCTACTTATAACGCAAAGCTGGAACGTGTGCGCCAATTTGCAAGTGAATCGAAGGTTTTTTGCGGCCACTATTGCGGTACATACAAATTCTTCCCATAGGCAGTAAATTTAAGAAAAATGTTGGCGTGTCCCTGTACACGAACGACAAATGGAATACACACCTAACACTATACAGCTTATTTTGTTGGGCTCATGAATATGTGTACCAAATTGCAAGTCAATAGCGTTATTTTGGGGGCCGCTATCGCGGTACACACTAATTCTTCCCATAGGCCGTAATAATAAAGAAAACTTTGGCGTGTCCCTGTACACGAACAACAAATGGAATGCACACCCAAAACTATACAGCTAATTTCGTGAAGATCATGAACATGTGTTGAAATTTTCAAGTCAATAGCGTGTTTTTGCGGCCGCTATCGCACGACAGACGTACAGACGGAACTCAAAATCCTTTTGAGTCTCAACAGAGGGACTCCACTGACGTTTCCGCAAAAATTGGAAGTCAATAGCTTGATTTTTGCTGTGGCTATCGCGGTGCATACAGATTCTTCCCATAGGCCGTAATGATAGAAAATCTTTGGCGTGTCCCTGTACACGAACTACGAATGGAATACACACCTAAAACTATACAGCTGATTCCGTTGGGCTCATGAACATGTGTACCAAATTGCAAGTCAATAGCGTGATTTTTGTGGCCGCTATCGCGATACCTACAAATTCCTCCCATAGGCCGTAATGATAAGAAAAACTTTGGCGTGTCCCTGTATACGAACTACAAATGGAATACATACCAAAAACTATACAGCTGATTTCGTGAGGCTCATGAACATGTGTACCAAATTTCAAATCAATAACGCTATTTTTGCGGTCGCTATCGCGCGACAGACAGACAGACACACAGACACAGCCCAAAACCGTTTTGAGTCTCAACAGAGGGCCTCCACTGACGTTTAGGCAATTATAAGATTTAAAAAAAAAAAAAAAAAAAAAAAAAAAAAAATTATAAACCATGTTTTTAAATGTTCTGTTGAATCTAAGCCATAGAACTAACTACATTAGCACTTTGCCAGTGCGTATTGTTACGAAATTTTAAATAATTGTATTTATTTTTGTATAAATTCTTTCAAAGAGACTTAGTAAGTTGATAAAATGCCAATTTTCTGCATTTACAGCTCTTTTTCGCCTTAAAATAGCTTAAATTTCCCTTTAAAACGCATTAAAAAGCTCCAATAGACAAGTAATGGATTTGGCGCCAAATTTGGCGACATTTTGGTGATTTTGGCGAGAAAATCCTTATTATCGATATTCCAAAGAAGGACGTTCTAATGTGATTGGCTAAAGAGTTACTGGAAATTTGAATTAAAAAAAAAAAAATGTTGGTTTTAAAAATAAAATATTAAACCTTTTAGAACAACATATATTTGCATCATGAACTACATTAGCACTTTATCAATGTGTAGAAAATCTTTAAAGTGATAATGGCGTCAGTTTTTGCCAGATGCATATTTTCACTTTTTACAATTTTTTGATGCTCACATTTAGTTAATTGTATTTATTTTTATGTCGAAAAAAAAATGAACTCGTATTTTTTTATTTATTTATTTTTTTTTTTTTTGGCAACAATTGAATTATAGCTAATATTTTAATGACTATTTTTATTGCTATTAGGAGCTTATTATTTTCATATTTTAATTAATTAAAAGAAAACTATTCGAAAATTCGAAAATCTGACTTCGAAGTATTGTGTTGTCGCCGGGTTCTGAGATACTGTGAAACTTTCAAATGTCCAGCTAGTAGGGAAGTTAGTTAAAAATAGATTGCAAGATTTGTACCGGACAAGCAAACACACAAACAAACAAGAATATAAGTTAATAAAAGCATGGTAATAAAGGATACAAAAAAAAAAAAATAATAATAAGATTTTCCGTGTGTGTTGTCGGGATGTTGATGATGAATTTAGACAATTAGTCTTTCATCAAAACTCCACTTTTTTTTTTTTTTTTTTTTCCCCAAGACATTTTCCACCATTCAATATATAAATAGCAATTTTTATCATAAAATAGGCTTAAATGCTTAATAGAATTTTATTGTTACAGAATATAGGTTGGAAAATATTCTGAAAAAAAGAAGATTTATAGATCTGTTTTTGATGAATTAGGCTTTAACAAGTCAGGGTGTTATTAAAAGCTTATACTATTATGTCTAGTTAATAACGCAAGAATATTAAAAATGAAGAGTAGAACAAAAATAATTTTCATGATTTCCTGTGTACGTTGTCAGAAGGTTGACGATGAATTCAGACAATTAACCTTTCACGAAAACTTTTTTTTTTTTTTTTACTACAATTTTCACCATTATAAATAGCAATTTGCGTTATAAAATAAAATTAAATGTCTTAATTGATTTTTATTGGTACAGAATATACGTTGAAAAATATTCAGGAAAAAAAATATATATATATACAGACACGACATTATTTCATTATTTAAAACATGGAAATCTGACATTGACAGATTTTAATTTAGTGCCAGAGGCCTACTGCTAAACTTGTTAATATCGACAAATTCTTCTTTAGTTAATTCGTGACGATCTAAATTCCATGATAAAGTTTTCATTAAATCAAACCACTGTGTTTCAGCTGCAGATACTGTAACAAAGAACGTTGGAAGTCCAAACTGTCTTATAGCCGCAAAACAACGTTTTTCTCTTTTTCCCAATGAGGGGGAGATGTGCCTTGGGGGGGCGTCATGTCAAAGGTGTGCCTTGGGGGAGGACTCATGTCAAAGTTGTACCTTGGGGGAGACTCATGTCAAAGTTGGGCCTTGGGGGACTTCATTCAATAAATCCCCATTCAATAAACCGACTGAAATAGGCCCGTAGCACTATTAAGAGTGACGTATAAAAATTCGACAACGCTGGGCCTTGGGGGGACTCATGTCAATGTTGTACCTTGGGGGGGACTCATGTCAAAGTTGGGCCTTGGGGGGGACTCATGTTAAAGTTGGGCCTGGGGGGACTCATGTCAAAGTTGTGCCTTGGGGGGACCTCATTCAATAAATCCCCATTCAATAAACCGACTGAAATAGGCCCTTAGCACTATTAAGAGTGTATTATAAAAATTCGACAACGCTGTACCGACTGAAATAGGGGTACCTTGGGAGGGACTCATGTCAAAGTTGTGCCTTGGGGGGACTCATGTCAAAGTTGGGCCTGGGGGGGGACTCATGTCAAAGTTGGGCCTTGGGGGGACTAATGTCAAAGTTGTACCTTGGGGGGGACTCATGTCAAAGTTGTGCCTGTGGGGGACTCATGTCAAAGTTGGGCCTGGGGGGGGGACTCATGTCAAAGTTGGGCCTTGGGGGGACTCATGTCAAAGTTCTACCTTGGGGGGACTCATGTCAAAGTTGGGCCTGGGTGGAACTCATGTCAATGTTGTGCCTTGGGGAGACTTCATTCAATAAATCCCCATTCAATAAACCGACTGTAATAGGCCCTTAGCACTATTAAGAGTGACGTATAAAAATTCGACAACGCTGGGCCTTGGGGGGACTCATGTCAAAGTTGTACCTTGGGGGGGACTCATGTCAAAGTTGGGCCTATGGGACTCATGTCAAAGTTGGGCCTTGGGGAGACTTCATTCAATAAATCCCCATTCAATAAACTGACTGAAATAGGCCCTTAGCACTATTAAGAGTGACGTATAAAAATTCGACAACGCTGGGCCTTGGGGGGTCTCATGTCAAAGTTGGGCCTCGGGGCACTCATGTCAAAGTTGTGCCTTGGGGTGACTTCATTCAATAAATCCCCATTCAATAAACTGACTGAAATAGGCCCTTAGCACTATTAAGAGTGACGTATAAAAATTCGACAACGCTGGGCCTTGGGGGGACTCATGTCAAAGTTGGGCCTCGGGGCACTCATGTCAAAGTTGTGCCTTGGGGTGACTTCATTCAATAAATCCCCATTCAATAAACCGACTGAAATAGGCCCTTAGCACTATTAAGAGTGTATTATAAAAATTCGACAACGCTGTACCGACTGAAATAGGGGTACCTTGGGGGGACTCATGTCAAAGTTGGGCCTGGGGGGGCCTCATGTCAAAGTTGTGCCTTGGGGGGACCTCATTCAATAAATCCCCATTCAATAAACCGACTGAAATAGGCCCTTAGCACTATTAAGAGTGTATTATAAAAATTCGACAACGCTGTACCGACTGAAATAGGGGTACCTTGGGGGGGACTCATGTCAAAGTTGGGCCTGGGGGGGGCCTCATGTCAAAGTTGTGCCTTGGGGGGACCTCATTCAATAAATCCCCATTCAATAAACCGACTGTAATAGGCCCTTAGCACTATTAAGAGTGACGTATAAAAATTCGACAACGCTGGGCCTTGGGGGGACTCATGTCAAAGTTGTACCTTGGGGGGGACTCATGTCAAAGTTGGGCCTGGGGGACTCATGTCAAAGTTGGGCCTTGGGGAGACTTCATTCAATAAATCCCCATTCAATAAACTGACTGAAATAGGCCCTTAGCACTATTAAGAGTGACGTATAAAAATTCGACAACGCTGGGCCTTGGGGGGACTCATGTCAAAGTTGGGCCTCGGGGCACTCATGTCAAAGTTGTGCCTTGGGGTGACTTCATTCAATAAATCCCCATTCAATAAACCGACTGAAATAGGCCCTTAGCACTATTAAGAGTGCATTATAAAAATTCGACAACGCTGTACCGACTGAAATATGGGTACCTTGGGGGGGACTCATGTCAAAGTTGGGCCTTGGGGGGACCTCATTCAATAAATCCCCATTCAATAAACCGACTGAAATAGGCCCTTAGCACTATTAAGAGTGTATTATAAAAATTCGACAGCGCTGTACCGACTGAAATAGGGGTACCTTGGGGGGACTCATGTCAAAGTTGGGCCTGGGGGGGGCCTCATGTCAAAGTTGTGCCTTGGGGGGACCTCATTCAATAAATCCCCATTCAATAAACCGACTGAAATAGGCCCTTAGCACTATTAAGAGTGTATTATAAAAATTCGACAACGCTGTACCGACTGAAATAGGGGTACCTTGGGGGGGACTCATGTCAAAGTTGGGCCTTGGGGGGACCTCATTCAATAAATCCCCATTCAATAAACCGACTGAAATAGGCCCTTAGCACTATTAAGAGTGTATTATAAAAATTCGACAAAGCTGTACCGACTGAAATAGGGGTACCTTGGGGGGACTCATGTCAAAGTTGGGCCTGGGGGGGACTCATGTGAAAGTTGTGCCTTGAGGGGACTTCATTCAATAAATTCCCATTCAATAAACCGACTGATATAGGCCTCTAGTACTACAACTGTACCGACTGAAATAGGCTTCTAGCACTAAAAAAAAAGAAAAAAAAAGGAAATGAGATTTCTAAATTTGTTTTTGATCAATTATTATTTTTTTTTTAACAATATATTTTACTTATCAATACTTTTAGGTAGATTCCTTATAGGAAATCTCTCTATTGCAATGGTTCTTATGACACGACTTCTGGAAAACTTATTCATATCTTCGCCGATCATGAGCCCTAGAACCCAAAACGACCCTCCGTTCAAAAGTTTATATATATATATAGGTATATAGATATATTTATATTTGTATAACGCTTTTTCCCATGTTAAGTTGTGAACACGATAACTGGAGTAATTTTTATTTAAATTTAACCAGCTGGTGGTATGTTGTCAGGACAATAAAAATCGAGTTCGTAGATGGGGTATCCAGCACAAAATGGGTGGAAATGGTGTGGGGGGGGGGGAGGAAGAGTGGAAAATTTCATTTGCCTATAATTTCTTTAATATCGAAATTAGGAAAATATTTCAAATTAGTCGAATTACCGCCTTACCCTAAGTAACAATTTTTGTAATTACACATTTTCCATAGCTTCAATTGTTTAAAAGTTACAAGTTAAAAAGTAATTTTTTGTCCATTGTGATGAAACCGACTTTTTCTATCTTTATATTATTTCTCTTACGTGGTCCAGTTACGATTAGATTTTGTTAAAATGATACGATTGTAAAGTAATTAATGAAATACGCGTGGATAAAAAAATATACATATTTACACTTTTGCAATATATAAATTATATGCAAATATTAATTATAAATATTTGCATGCGGATTCAGTTCAATGGTTTAATTAGAAAAATGACGACATTTATCTGATAAGATCACTTTGTAAAAAAAAAAAAAATGTATAGTTTTAGAAATTGCATATTTACAATCTTTGCATGCGTCATTTTAAACAAACCTAGCTATACTAGAACTCCTACATAGATAGGCTGATTCATCCGCCATTTTCTATCCCACAAGGCCGGCTGACGATTTATTATTGGTGGTTTTTCGGCAATAAATTGCGCGAATAACTCCAGAAAAGAGCACTACCTGTTTATATTTTCTTCTAATCCAGAAAGAAGGAAAAATCTGGAGTGACTCCACTCGACTTTCCGAACATTGAGTAATTAACAGTTTTGTAGATAAAGTAAAGAAAGAGTAGTTGTTAAACAAACAAAAGAGAGAAAAACCATAATAGAGTGTTTGAGTATTTTTCTCCATCTATTACACGTTGTTTTATTTAACGCTACTGAACTTTGAGCCCATAGATCATAATGACAAAGAAATTTTCGTTGTGTCCCTGTAAAAACCTATAAATGTTAGATTCACCAAAATGCTTATAGTTAGTGCAACAGTGATTTATAATACTCATATAAATTTTCAGCTGAATTCAATAAGGCGTTTAGATGCTATCGTACTTTTAAAAATTTAGTCCCATAGGCCATAATGATAAAGAATTTTTCTTTGTGTCCCTGTAAAAAAACTGTAAGTGCTAGATTCACCAAAATCTATACAGTTAGTTCAACTGTGATCTATAACATGTGTACAATTTTTTTGCTCGGATTAATAAGGCGTTTAGACACTATCACATTTTTAAAAGTTTGGCCCCATAGGCATAATGGTAAAGAATTTTTCTTTGTGTCCCTGTAAAAAAACTATAAGTGCTAGATTCTCCAAAATCTATACAGATTGAGTATTTGTGACCTATAATATGTGTATAAAATTTTTGCTCAATTTAATAAGGCGTTTAGATGCTATCGCACTTTTAAGATTTTGCTCCCATAGGCCATAACGATAAAGAATTTTTCTTTGTGTCCCTGTAAAAAAACTATAAGTGCTAGATTCACCAAAATCTATAGGGTTCGTACTATGGTGACTTACAATATGCGTACCAACTTTCAGGTTAATCGAACGAAGCGTTTAGACGCTAGCGTGTTCACCCACAGACATACACACATACACACATACATACACACATACACACACACATACATACATCATCGTAAAAATAGTGAAAACGGACTCAGGGGACCTCAAAACGTATAGAAACATCAAAATCTCGAATTCGGATTTTTGACATGATTACAATACTTTCCTCACTATAGTGTTCGGAAAGTAATAAAAATAGTGAAAACGGACTCAGGGGACCTCAAAACGTATAGAAACATCAAAATCTCGAATTCGGATTTTTGACATGATTACAATACTTTCCTCACTATAGTGTTCGGAAAGTAAAAAGTGGATTATAAATTGCAGATGAAACTCGTGGATACCCGGAGCAGGAGCACAACTTTGTAGCGTAAGATTTCCCTTATTTTCAAATTATTTAATTTTATTTTCAAAGTTGTTTGACAAATTCAATATGAATGTACTGTTTTTTAAGTTATTGTTTTAAATTCTTTTAAAATTAACTTTAATATTACATTTCTTTTAACGTGAAGGGTTTCAGTTTTAAGAATGTTGGCGATGTTCTTAAAATTACCAACTTGTTTGTTTCGTGGTAAGAAGTTCTAGCTCACTTGATCTGTATAGAAGTTTAAAGGCGATAACAACGTTAATCAGGTAACCTGGGATTTTCTACCGCCAACACTTTCCCAGACGGGCTAGAAAATGGCGGACACTGCGCCAGCTCTTGTCATATAGGAGTCTTAAGAAATACGCAAACGAAGTGTGACGTCACTGACCGTTCGTGGATGCAAGAAAAAGACTTCCTATGTTAATCGCTCATTGCAATTTTTGTAAAAAAATATTAAAAATCCAGGAAAATTATTTTCCGATTTTAATCCCCGTATTTGAGTAGAGATGTGTATTAGTTATCGTATGCATATGTTAGACTGAGTTATTTTGCTGTCAAATTGACAAAATTTTAATTTTAAATTTCAGAACTCTGTCATCCTTGGCGTTTTTTGTATTTGGCGATCAAAAACGTAATACGGAAATATACATGCCAGATGTATATTTTCGTAATATTTATTGTACGGAATATTGTTTCATATTATTCATTACTCTCTTAATATAAGTTGTTAAGATACCATGATTTTTTAAGGGAATTAAATTTGTTCGCCAGATAATTTCGCGATATTGTTTTTTTCCGCCAAGGATGACAGATATCTGTCTATTCCAATGCAACAAGATTATCTTATATCAGACACTTTATTTAGACATTTGAAAACAAATTTGACTTCAAATTATGATAGAATATTTACCATTTTCCTTTTAATTATTATATTAATTGGATATTTATTGTGTAAATATCATCCTTTGAAATGAAATGAACGAATTGAAATGAATTGAACGAATACAGAAGTTTGCCATTTTTTTTTCTAGAGTTTTGTAATTTAAAATTCAAATTTTATCAATTTCGCATTTAAAAAAAAAAAAAAAAAAAAAAAAAAAAAAAAAACTTGATCTAACACATGCACACGTTAAATAATACATATCTATATCCAAATACGGGATTAAAATCGGGAAATAATTTTCCTCGATTTTTAATATTTTTTTACAAAAATTTCAATAGGCGATTGACATAGAAAATATTGTTCTTCCAAGTACGGACGATCCGTGATGTCATCACTTCGCTTGCGTATACTCACGGAGTAATAAGACAGGAGAAGAAGGTAACGCTGAAATTTTGTGATGTGGTTTTCTAATGTTTACAGATGGCGCCAGCGTGCAATCCTTCCTTCTCTCCAGCTTCCGCAATGTTATTCAATGGGGAAATGTCTCGTTTTAATTATTTTTTTAAAAATAATATCAAGCTGAAAAAATTTCGATTGAAAGCAAATTTCATTAAATAGAGTATTCTAACCAACATGTTTTTTTTTAAGAGCCATTTTATACTCATTTTACTTTGAAAGAAAGCTTTTAAAAAATGACGATTCTTATGAACCGAAGCTAGCTAAAACAGACAATTGGGAGGAAGGAGAATGGATGAAATTTTGTAAAGAAAAAAAATAAACTTACTTTAGGTGCAGAAAACACGAACTCGGACTTTATTTTTCTCCTACGGCCTTTTTTTTTCTTTTCTTATCACTATCATAGCCTGTTTTACAACTAGGAACGAAGTATTTATTTGAAACATCTGAATTATGCAGTTTTAAGAACTTACAAAGAAATTAAATTGCTAAAATAAAAAAATTTATATGTATACCAGCAAAATTCTATTGAAAACAACAGTATATCCGCGCCGAGGTAGGGAGGAATGACAAGTGGCGCCCTCAATATTTACCAAAAATTTAGATCACAGTTTCGTAGCTTTCTCCCATTGGACCTTCAACTCCTATTAATATTACTCCGTGCGTATACTTTAAAGATATAAACAGAATTGAAATATTGCCATAAGTTGATTAAAAAATGCAGTAGTAAAAAATAAATTCGAAATAGGTACTAGATTTTTTAAAATAAAATTATATAAAAATAAATAAATAAATAATAAATAAAAATTATACAGAGACGACATTATTTCATTATTTAAAACATGAAAATCTGACATTGACAGATTTTAATTTAGTGCCAGAGGCCTACTGCTAAACTTGTTAATATCGACAAATTCTTCTTTAGTTAATTCGTGACGATCTAAATTCCATGATAAAGTTTTCATTAAATCAAACCAATGTGTTTCAGCTGCAGATACTGTAACAAATAACGTTGGAAGTCCAAACTGTCTTATAGCCGCAAAACAAAGTTTTTTCTCTTTTTCCCAATGAGGGGGAGGTGTGGCTTGTGGGGGACTCATGTCAAAGGTGTGCCTTGGGGGGGGACTCATGTCAAAGTTGTACCTTGGGGGAGACTCATGTCAAAGTTGGGCCTTGGGGGGACTCATGTCAAAGTTGTGCCTGGGGGGGAACTCATGCCAAAGTTGGGCCTTGGGGGGACTCATGTCAAAGTTGTACCTTGGGGGGGGACTCATGTCAAAGTTGGGCCTGGGGAGGGACTCATGTCAAAGTTGTGCCTTGGGGGGACTTCATTCAATAAATCCCCATTCAATAAACCGACTGAAATAGGCCCTTAGCACTATTAAGAGTGACGTATAAAAATTCGACAACGCTGGGCCTTGGGGGGACTCATGTCAAAGTTGTACCTTGGGGGGGACTCACGTCAAAGTTGGGCCTGGGGGGGACTCATGTCAAAGTTGTGCCTTGGGGGGACTTCATTCAATAAATCCCCATTCAATAAACTGACTGAAATAGGCCAATAGCACTATTAAGAGTGACGTATAAAAATTCGACAACGCTGGGCCTTGGGGGGACTCATGTCAAAGTTGTACCTTGGGGGGGACTCATGTCAAAGTTGGGCCTGGGGGGGACTCATGTCAAAGTTGGGCCTTTGGGGGGACTTCATTCAATAAATCCCCATTCAATAAACCGACTGAAATAGGCCCTTAGCACTATTAAGAGTGACGTATAAAAATTCGACAACGCTGGGCCTTAGGGGGACTCATGTCAAAGTTGTACCTTGGGGGGGACTCATGTCAAAGTTGGGCCTGAGGGGGGACTCATGTCAAAGTTGGGCCTTGGGGGGACTTCATTCAATAAATCCCCATTCAATAAACCGACTGAAATAGGCCCTTAGCACTATTAAGAGTAACGTATAAAAATTCGACAACGTTGTACCGACTGAAATAGGCCTCTAGCACTAAAAGGGCTTGTCAATTAATAAATAAAGGCCTTTTAATAAGCAAATCATCAACATGGTGTCAAAATTTTAAAGTCGTCATGGGGATCCTATAGCAAAGCTGTACTGATTGAGGAAGTATGAAAACCAGATCGTCAGATATTAATTTTGTTTTGAAACATTTCTTTAAATGATTTTGTTTTCATTATCGCGCAATATTAATTTAGTACTAATAAAAATTTGTATTTTGTTGAATTAAAATTTAAATTAGATGATGAAACTGGTAGAACATATATGAATTTCAAATTTTAAAGATAAATAGAAAAAGAATTAAAATGCGAAAATTTTGCATGGGTTTGCTAGTAGCTTTAATTGCTTAAATTTATGATATGATGCTTACTTCACTTGCAAACGATAATAAAAATGATCACTGAAAAATTAAAAAAAAACATATGGTAACTGCTTTAACTAATCATTTAAAAATATAAAATAAAAATATTACGTTAGTCTTAATCAAAATACCGTTTGTGGTGAATAGTTTAGGACGACGGTTTAGGCAAGAATTTAAATTTACGAATGAAATTGAGAATAATGCGTTAAAGCTTCTTTTAACTTTTTATCTTCTGGAAACAAGGTATTGGTCTGTGAAGAGATGAGAGGTTTTCCCGCGGGAAGAAAATATAATGACGTCAAAGATGGTATTATCCATCGCCAAACTCGCCAAATTTTGTTGTCAAATAACGAATTTCATCGCTAAGTCAAAATTTTCGTCGTCAGCTATCAAATTTTGCCGCCAAATCACAAATTTCATTGCTAAGTCGCAAATTTTGTCACCAAAATCTCGCCAAATCATACAATTTAATAAGTTCGTAAAAATTAACGTTGGTATTTAGTGGTGCCCAAATTTTCCAATGTTAACTAATGTCAATGTTATAATTGCAAATTGAAATTGTAATTCCTTTGCCTTTAAGCTTGCAGAAAAGGGATTTTTTTTCTTGCAAATAATAACATTCTTAGAAAACAAATAACTTGCGTTTTGGGTGTAATGCTGTTTTTCATTCGTATTTATATTTGATTTTAAATTTCTTTCTTTAATTGTGAGATAATTGTAAGATTCTAAAAAATTACACTCTAATCCTATAGGTTCTTTTAACATAATCAGCATTGAAAATAAATAAATAAATAAATACACAAATAAAAATAATAAATATTTACAAGAAATCTAAACATATAAAACTTAAACTAAGTAAAAACAAATCCAGGAATGAAATATTTTAAAAATTAAACTCTCAAAAAATAGCATACGATGTGTAGTTAAAAGATGCTATTAAGAAATGGAGACTCCTCTATAATGCAGATTTAAAATATAGAGAAAATTCTTCATTCCACAACAAAAATTAATATAAATTTTCAATTTTGTTTAAAAATAAAAATATTCATATGATCCAAGTGGCGTCCACTTAATTTTTCAACACGAAAATCTGAATTAATTCGAACTAAATTTGTACAGTAGACTTATATCAAAAATGCATTTGATAGATTTGTTTTCCAACTTGGCCGCCATCTTGTTTCCAAGTGCTGATCACTTGAAAATTTTGAGAATCTCAAAAAAAAGTGTTTATGAACCGATTTGCTTAAAACCCCATATGTACATACTTCACAGAAATATTTCTACCAATTCCATTAATAATTTGTAGCCGCCATTTTATTCCAAAATCTTTGGTCCCGGGGGGTTAGGGGGACCGCTAGGAGGGCAACTTTAAAATTTTAAATAGGAAATTATATCTTGTGATACATCCCTGGAAACTTCTCTTGAAAACAATGAATTTGATATAAATAGTTTCACTCTACGTTGATTATTAAATGAGATACTTGATTTCTTAAACTTTTGAAATGTGGATTTTATACTTATATATACTCTTTAATAATCATTTCAGTACAAAACTATTTATATCAAATTCATTGTCTTGAAGAGACATTTCCAGGGATGCATCACAAGACATACCTTCCTAATTGAAATTTTAAAGTTGCCCTCCCTAGCGGCACTACTACTACTACCCCCTTGCCCCGGCCCAAGCATTTTTCGGCAAACTATGTCTTGTGATACATCCCTGGTAACGTCTCTTCAAGACAATGAATTTGATATAAACAGTTTTGTCCTGCAATAATTATTAAAGGGGATACATGAGTATAAAATTCACATTTCAAAATTCTAAAAACTCATGTATCTCCCTTACTAATCATCGTAGGATAAAACTATTCATATCAAATTCATTGTTTTCAAGAGACGTTTCCAGAGATGTATCACAAGAGTAACCTTCCTAATTGAAATTTTAAAGTTTTTCGCCCTAGCGGTCACACTACCCCCCCCCCGGACCAAACTCTTTTCACGAAAAGAGGTCCCTCTCAAATTCATTGGAAATGTGTTTCGCCATTTTTCACAATTCCGTCTCATTTTCGAGTTAGGGGGGGGGGATTTTGAAACACCCTGTATATATATATTAGGGTGGGCCGAAAAAATTATTTTTTGAAATTGATTTTGGTATAGTGTGGAAAAGTTGTGTAATGTATCTGTAAGAAACCTCTACAATTTTTATCAGTTTTGTTTAATATTTAACCGCGCCCCTTTGGCGCTGAAAAACTGAAAAAAAGAAAAAAAATAATTTTTTTCAAAAAATTAAATTTCAAAAATTAATTTTGAATTTAGTTCTGGTATATTGCAGAAATGTTACCTAATGAATCAGTTAGAACCCTCAAAAACTTTCATCAATTTTGCCAAATATTTAGCCGCGCCCCTCTGACATAAAAAATTGAGAAAAAAATGAAAAGCCGGGTTTTTTGAAAAAAGTATATTTAAAAAAAAAATGAAACTACTTATACTATATAACTAAAATATTACATAATACGTTACTACGAACCAATCCAAATAAAATTCAAATAATTTTACTCTATTTTTATTCGCTTATTTAAAAATAATAAGCATACATATACATACTTGCCAACCACCTCATTAATAACCGTACAATTGTTAACGCCCCCTGGAAAAACGCCCATTTTCTCACACCACTATATTTTTAGAATAATTCTCTCCAAATGTTGTTACGATTAAATAAGACTAAAATTACTCTAAAAAATTATTGGTGTGAAAGAAAAGGCGGGTACTAAAAATTGTACGGTTCATAATGAGATGGTTGGCAAGTATGCATATATGCACATAAGAAGTTGAAGCTTATCTTATACCCTACTTTCGTTTTTGTTTCTTTTCGTTCAGATTTCAAACGATAGATTGCGTTCTACTGCTCCCATTGCTTCCAAGGTCAATTTAACTAATAGATAAGATAAAATATTGGATTTCGTTTTATTCTACGTTTGTTTGTCAAATGAAACGGTTGTAATGGAGAAACGTGTAATTAAAAAAGTGACGCGAGCAAACTCAAGTCGTCCGCTGTTTGGAACAGGGAAAGATTTATTCCCTTCTGATGCTGTTTATCTCCCAACTTATGAGGACATAATAAGATGTTATCAGAGTATCAGATTGTAAATAAAGGGAGACAAAAGTCAAGAACCTTTTTCAAGAACTGTGGCCGCAGCGGTAGCAAAAAAAAATTATTGATATATGGAAACGTGCTTCGATTCCTGTTGTATCATTAAAGCGAGTTACTGCCATGGTTTTATCTTACAACTGTAAATATAAGAACGTTATAAAACCTGCTAAATCTAGGAATACGCCGTTTTTACAATCGAAATTGAAGAAATTTAAAGCAGATGCCGCAAAATTGTTCGACATTTGTGCTTGTAAATGCAAAGGCTTATATTCGTGCAATTGCGAAAAAAACTAAAAGTTCCTGAGAGAGAAAAATAATTTTTAATTGATCAAAGAACAGTTAGAAAAATGGCTATTGGAAATCTGGATATAGTAACAACCCACCAACTACAAAAACGAGTACGTCGAAAAATGGGAATATCCGATTGTCCAAACAAGAATAAAATGTCAATGCCCAGTACCAGTGGATTTCAAAATGAAGAATCACATAACATTTTGAAAGATAATGAATTAGAGATTGAGTCAGAAATGGATACAAAAAATGCGGATCAAGATTTCAAGTGGTCTTATCCTCTTTTAAGAAAACATAAACAAACTGAAACGCCATCAAGATCGTCAGATCAAATGAGAATTTCTATGTCTCATGCAGCATTGGCTGCAGATTTAACTGGTGCCTCAAGTAGAGCAGTGGCCAAAATTACTACTGCAGTTTTGGCTGATTTCAATTTAGTTTCGCCTGAGCACCAAACATATATAGTTGATAAAAACAAAGTGAGAAGAGAAATAGAGAAGAAAAGAAAAAAAGTAAGGGAAAATGATTTAAGGCTATTTGAAGAAAAACCTATTAAGAGTTTGCATTTTGATGGGCGCAAAGATGAAACTATTCAACAAATACATGGTCATCGAAAATTAACATCAGAAGCGCATGTAGCATTAATAGAGGAACTAGATAGCAAATATATGGGTCATATATCGTTAACTGCTGGTGAAAGTGCAAAAGGAATAGCCGAAGGTATTATAGAATTTACAAGAATAACATAAGTTTGCAGAGCCTATCAGTTATCGGATGTGACGGAACAAATGTAAATACGGGATGGAAAGGTGGAGTAATACGTTTGCTTGAGACAAACATTGGAAGACCACTACAATGGAATGTATGTTTGCTTCATACCAATGAGTTGCCACTAAGATACCTTATTCAAGAAATAGACGGTTGCACAAGGGGACCATATTCATATTCTGGACCTATTGGATTGCTTTTAAAAGACTGTGAGAAACATCCAGTGGTCAAATTCGATAAAATGGACTCTACACTTGAGCATTTCGATCCGCAAGATATTAGAAAGCTAAGTACAGATCAAAAATATTTGTATCGCATCTGTCAAGCCATAAAAGATGGTACTAGTTCTCCTATGTTGACTGACAGTAATCCAGGTAAACTTAGTCATGCACGATGGCTGACTACCGCAAACCGTTTGTTGCGGTTATACATTAGCACACCAAGCCCATCAGAGAATCTTATAATACTTGTGAAATATGTAATGCTGGTTTATGCTCCAATGTGGTTTGAAATAAAAATGAAATCGCATCGCCAGTATCGTTCCCAACATTTTTGGAAAATGATATCCTTTCAAAGCAGCTTCCAGACAAAGCTAAGAAAATTATTTTTAAAGTTTTGTCAAACAATGCATATTATGCGCATCCCGAAAATTTATTGTTGCATGATTCCAGGAAACACATCCGGGAACTAGCAGTTAGACGCATTCTAGGCGCTCGACAAATAAAAATGAAGAACTTGAATGGTTTACGAGTTTTCAAGCCTCCTCAAGTTAATTTCGAAGCAGACGACTACATTGAATTAATTGATTGGTCAATCTGTGTTGTAACAGAGCCACCTCTTACAATGCATTTAAAGGATAAAGACTTGAAAGAAATGTGCAAAAAAGAAGAGAATCAATTAATGACATTCGAAAAATTACCATGTCATACGCAATCTGTTGAACGATGTGTTAAATTAGTATCTGAAGCTGCAATGAAAGTTTGTGGTGAGATTGCAAGGGATGGCTATATTCATAGCAAACTTCAAGCAAGAAAAGAACTCCCAACGTTTGACAATATATTGTCAAATAATATTGTCCTTTATAAAGGACAATATTATTCGAGTACCTAATATTCAATAAGCAACAGGTATTATTAAATCCAACATAAATTTGTATATTTTTGCTTTAATCATTATTTTGTTACTATGTAAGAGAAAATATGCTTATATACAAGAAAAAATATGTTTATAATAATTAACCAAGTAAAAAAATAAAAAAGTAAAGTTATAGTTATAGAATTTTTATTTATAATTTAATTAATCAGTTATGTCAATACTAATTTTGAAAAATAATGAATAGTTTATCATAGTACAGGTTTTCAGAAAATCCGATATTTCTTTTTTCTCCAATTTTTGATGTCAGAGGGGCACGGTTAAATAATGAAAAAAAATTATACAAAGTTTTATGGGTTCTAATTGACATATTATGTAACATTTTTAATAAATGTCTTTAAATATTTTGTATATTTTTTCAAAATATATTTTTTTCCAAAAAAAGCTTTTTCCGTGCTTTTTTTCCGTTTTTCAATGTCAGAATGGCGCGGCTAAATATTGATTAATTTTGATAAAAATTCTTGTGAGTTCTAATTGGTCCATTACACAACTTTTTCATTCTATACCAAAATCAATTTCGAAAAAAGAAAAAAATTCGGCCTTTTTCCAAAAAAGCTTTTTTCGTTCTTTTACTCCGTTTTTCAATGTCAGAGGGGCGCGGCTAAATATTGATTAATTTTGATAAAAATTCTTGTGAGTTCTAATTGGTCCATTGCACAACTTTTTCATTCTATACCAAAATCAATTTCGAAAAAAAATTTTTTTCGTCCTTTTTCGGCCCACCCTAATATATATATGGGCCGCTGTAGCCTGGTTGGTAAGAGCAGCGAGTTCGTGATCGAAAGATTGCGGGTTCGGTCCTCGAGCCGGCCGAAGACCGTCGTGTACGCTAATGGCGACTGGTGCACGTTAAATTCCGTCGTGGTCGCAAAGTCCTCCAAGTTCCCATCAAAAATTATACCTCTGGGGGTACCGGAACATGGGTCAAAACTCGCTCTAATCCGGATCAAAATTCGAGTTTGGCTGGTGCTGCCATCTTTCACCAGCTTATGGAACTAGAAGTCGTACTTCTTCCCTATGAGGCGTTCCTAATAACGGAAGACACAACCCTCTTGCCTTAAAATAAGTCCGGTAGTTCCACTACCGGGGCTCGGAATTTCCGAGTGGCACACGACGACAACAACAACATATATATATATATATATATATATATATATATATATAGAGAGAGAGAGAGAGAGAGAGAGAAATAAACGAAGTGATTGCAATAGGTCGTTTTCTAAAGAAATCAACGTAATACAAATAATAGTAAAATTGTGCAAAATAAAATTTCCTTTAAAAGTAGCTTTGTCTGACAATTAAAATTTTCGGTTTAAAACCAATTTAGAGGATGTGCGGATTACACACAGGAAAATACGATAATGATATTAAAAATGGGTTGAGGGAAATTTAAAGTAATAACTTATTAAATGTTGTTAATTATCTACCGCAGAAATAGTATGTATGTAACTACAGATATTAAAAAAAAAAAAAAAAAAATGAAGGAAGAGGAAACTAAAGAGCAATTACGCTTACATTTATTTATTTATTTTTTTTAAATCTAATCTTAGGCTTAGTTATAAACCTCAATAAAAATCTTCACACTTTTTTAAAAATAGATTTCGAATAAACTATTCTAGAATTTAATTAAAATAACAAAGGATAATTATTTATTAAATTAATCTGTGGTTAAATTAAAATTCTTTCACTTAAGCTAAGCTTTAAAAAAAAAGTTAAATTACAATGTACTGCTTAAAGACTAACATTTTAAAACATAGCAATAAACAAAATAATTCCCTTTGTTGAAGATCATTAATATTATATTAACAAGTAAAAGCTTTTCTTTTTAATCTCTTTATTTAAAGGGATTATTCTTCAATTAAAAATGCTTTTCCTGTATTAATAAGAAATATTTTAAGTTGCGCAATTGTTTTTCGTAATTATTTAATGTTTAACTGTTACACATTTCATTAATAAAGATCTTCTCTCTTTTTGTCTTATTGTATTATTCATACAAAGAATCTGAAAAGTAATAATATACATCAATAGAATGATTTATTTCATGTTTATCAGAATATATTTAATTTAGCATGATCCTATCAATAGAAGATAATATATATATATATTTTTTTTTTCAAAATTATCTTACTGAAAATACTAAAACCTATAAAATAAATCTGTTGCATACATTTTATAATTTGAATTCTTCAGAAAAGTTGTAACTCCCCCCCCCCCCCACACACATATATATATATATACAATTATGTTTTTGAAAATTGCAACACCATAAATAAAATGTCAAAAATCAATGCAATTTAATACATAAACGACAGATTTTGGTACAAATAAATGATTAACTTTTTAAAGAAAAATAATAAGTGTCCGAAATCCGTGTTTTATGTAGCCACCACGAGCTACAATAAGTTCTGCTATACGACGTGGCATATAGTATGTATGTATTCCCAAAATTCATATGTAGAAGCTATAGGAAGAGGATTACGGGCGAGACGCCAACCAATGAAATCGCACACATATTCAATAGGCGGCATATACAGCGAATACGCAGGGCAAAGAATAATCCGTCAATTTTCTGGAAGGTATAAGTTTTCTGCTGTAAAGAAGTGTTCATCGTTCCTCGCAACATGTGGACGAACAGTCTTCTGTTGAAAAATAGCTGCAGGAATGCGTTGTATGAAAGGGAGAACTTCTGGCCCCAAAACTTCTCTGATGAATCTGTTGATTTTAACCCGATCAAGTTATCGTGGGTCGTTGGAGACCCGAGCCATTTTTCTTTTGTCTCAAACCTAAGCATTAATATATAGAAGAAATACCTATCCATCGTGTCCATGATTTTTTCCGTAAAAATACCATTTTTAAATTTTATTATGCAATCTCAATTTTTCAAATATCTCAATTTGTTCAAAAGTTATGAACAGAAGACCCATGATAAAGTGACAAGGTGCCGAAAAAAGCGATAACCTGATCGGGTTAAGATTACATACAATTCGTAGTAGTTGACATTGTCCGTAAAACGTATTCTTATCCCACAACATTACACCAGATGTTCGTTCAGTATGATGTTCGATAATGCACTGCGAAAGGTAGCGTTTACCAGCAAAACGTCAAACACGTATACGGCCATCATGGTACTTCAATTTAAAGTTGGATTTATTAGAAAGTACCATTTGTTACCAATCTGCATGCAAGCGTCCCTGTCTCTGAGCCCATTGCAGCTACAGTATTCGATGGTTTTGCGTGAGTGGAGCCTGTATAAGGAAGTTCTTGCACGCAGCCTACGTATTCAGCAGAGGTCAACGAATTAATGAAAAAAATTGAAAAAAAAAATTGAATTATGTCATATATTTTTTTTTTTTTCACAAATAGAATAACCTCATCAGAAACATAGGTTCCCAAATATACAGCTCATTTCTAGAATTACTTTTCGATTTATAATGATATTTACTTTCTTATTTCCGTACAGGCTATGTCCCCTATTATAATTTGTATCATCATTAATCAGAAAGTAAAAAATCTTCAAGAAAAGTTTTACAAAATCCCTCTTTTTCTGATGATCTTTCTTTCTCTAACCATTAAATAATTATCTAAGTTACATTTCAATTTTTACTACGCAAATTAACTTGATTTTGTAAAATAATGCATTGCAGGCTGGAGATTGGGATATAAGAATTTTCCAAAATAAATATGGCCTGCTTAATATTTTTTTATGAAACAATACTTGAATTTAAAAATTATTTTTCACAATCGTGTCTGACTCTTTATGTAACATCCGCATATCAAAATGTCAAAGGGATTTACCTCATCAATTGATAAGAAGAAAAAAATTTCATTATTTAATTACTGATATGTGATATCATTTTGTTAAATAATGTAGAGTTTTAGAGAATCAGTTAAAGGCAGCGCTTGCTGTTCAATGTAGAAACATAACACTTCTTTTTATTTCTTAAATATTAAAAAAAATCTTTTTTTTTTTTTTTCGTTAATTTTTTATGTTAATCGTGTTATACATATCTTTGCATTTGCATATTATGAGATTCGTACGTTTCAAGTTGATATAAAGCATTAAGGGCACGCATTGAGCTGGGGCTGAAAAAAAACATGCCGTAACAATTATAGATTTTTTTTTTTCTTAAATATTAAGTACTAGAAAACCCCAGCAAAATATTCGCATTTTATTAATTATCTTTTTTTACCTTGGAAATTTGAAACTCATAAATGTTATACCAATTTCACCACCTAATTAAAACTGTAATTTACCAGAAGCCAAATTATTAATAAAACCAAATTAATATTATACAATAGTGAAACCAAAATCATAATATAGGACTTCCACTACGTCTTTAAAATTTTTGTCGTCATGCTGGCGATGACTTTTTATTAATAATGATATATATATATATATATATATATATATATATATATATATATAAATATATATATATATATAAATAGATAAAATAAAATAAAATGATTCTTATTTTGATTATATTTATTATGATTGTGCTTTTTAGTCAATTTATGACACAAAAGTTCATATTCTGTGTATATCTTTAAAATATTGCTAGATTAAAAATGACGCTTGCAAAGATTCTGAAGAAACAACTGTTAAAAATACATTTTTTTCGTAAAATAATCTCATCAGACAAACGTCGTCATTTTTTCTTATTAGTTCGCGTGCTTAAATATTGTTCATGTATAAACATTATTTTTTTTTTACCCTGGCGTATCGTATCGTTTCAACAAAAAATAATTGAAACTGGTCCACGTTAGAGAAATATTATACAGATTTTTCCAGTTTTTTCCAGCTAATTTTTGTTTTAGACTTACTATCCATATTTTTATATTTAAATATTCTAGGTTTCGCATGCTTCAAGTTTAACAATAAAGTGATTAATTAAAATGTTTCTATTTTATAATAATAATTATAATAACAACAAATTTTATATATAAACTGTATTTAAGAAAGAAAACAAGAAATACGTACTTTATAGATTATACACCTTATAGAAATCGTATATTAAGGAGACTTTAATATTAGACATTTATCAAAGCAATGGTAGTTTATGCTTTCGTGAAAGAATGATGATTTTTCTGTTGAAGCAAAAATAGGATATTTGATTTTATACAGTTCCTCAACATACAATATCTATTATCGGAAGGAAAGGTGCAATATCATTTATATGCAATAAATGCTGAACAATGACAGCATAGTTCTCACATTTATTATGAATAAATACTTTGAAATAAAGTTAGCATAACAGATTAGTTTAAAATATATAGTTAGTTATTGAATATATTGCATGTTAAGAATTAAAATATTTGTTCATATAGATTAAGACACAAATACAATGATTTTATCAACGTAATTTTACTTTATTTTATTTCTAAAATTTTCATAATTTTTTCCCGATTAAAACCTTAATTAATAATTTACTTACATTGTTAAAACACGATTTATTACTATTATTTAAGTATATGGACAGTCCTCGATCACATTTTCGCTTGTAACTATGAAGAATTAATTAAAAGTGTGTAAATCGTACCTTTTTCCAAACTGCCTTAATCTAAGAAATTCAAATATGGTGTAATAAATGAAGATGATGACAAGTTTTTAAATATAGATAACCCCCTATGCAAATTTTAACAATTGAATGTATATATTCAATACTAGCAGGCTACGCCCGCTTTGCTGGTCCCTATTTTTAAATGAATCACTATAATTACTGAATTCTCAAAATTGCATTAATTTTTATCACGTGAAAAAAAAAAAAAAAAAAAAAAAAAAAAATCTGATTAAGAAAATTATCACACCGGGTTCCCACTGCCTTCGGAAAAAATACCCAAATCTCTTATTTCTATTATTTTACCCCTTCACCCCTCTCCCGTCTATCCTAATAATTTTACAAATTCGAAAATATCCGCAATCGATTTGTAAGTATCAAAAACCTCTATGCACCAGTTTTGAACGATCTGTCTCTATTTTTAATTTTTTGCCCCTCCGCTCCCCCTCCCTTCCCGCATCTCCCAATAATTTTAAAAATTCGAAAATATCCGCAATCCATTTGTAGGTATCGAAAACCTCTATGTACCAATTTTGAATGATCTAACTCATTTTATTTTTTTTTGGCCCTCCACCTCCCCACCCCTCCCCGGCCCTCCTAATAACTTTTCACTTTCGAAAATATCCCCATTCGACTTGCACGCCTCTAAAACCTATCTGCACCAATTTTGAACGGCCTAACTGTATTTCTATTTGTTTTTGTCCATTGCCCCCCTTCCCGCCCCACCCCCTTTCTCGCGCTTCCTAATAATTTTACAAATTCGAAAATATCCGCAATCGATGTTTAAGTATCGAAAACCACCAATTTTGAACAATCTAACTCTATTTTTATTTTTTTGCCCCCCTCTCCTCCTTTCTCTTCTCGCCCCTCCTAATAACTTTACACTTTCGAAAATATCCCTATTCGACTTACAGGCCTTTAAAACCTATATGTACCCATTTTGAACGGCCTAACTGTATTTCTATTTGTTTTTGTCCCGTAGCCACAACCCCCCCCCCCCCCCCCTTGCTACCCCACCTGGGGACTGAATGTATAAAATTCCAGAAATTGGTTTTTAGATATTTGCATTAGCTATATTTTAGAGCAAAAATTTCACGTATATCTGTTTTTTGTTTGAGATATGTAGGATTATGTGAAATCACGTTTAACGCATGTGGAATCACGTTTGGCCCCTCCCCTTCCCCCTTGGGGACCGAATTTTTAAAATTCCAGAAATCGCTTTTTGACATTTGTATTAGCTATATTTTAAAGGAAAAATTTTACTGATATCTGTTTTTTTGTTTGAGATGTGAAGGATCTTGTGAAATCAATTTTTGCCCCCCCCACCCTCTTTGGGGGGCGAATTTTGTAAAATCGCTTCTTAGTGGATGCCTACGTCATAGAAAGAACATTGTCACAAAATTACATGCTTCTAGGTCCAGGGGTTTGGTCTGGGCGATGATGAATCACCTTCTCACTCATTCAGGAAGAACGATTTTATATATATAGATAATTGAACGTACAGTCGGGAAAAAAAAAAAAAAAAAAACGCAACACTCAACGTAACTTCGTTGCTAATCAATGTAGAAAAATGTAATAGGTATCATTCGACGGGGAATTGAGACTAGTTTCAGAAAATAAACTGAAATTTTCAATTGGGGGTCGTCTACATATTAAAACGCGCACCAACTTTGAATTTTTCAATGGTAATGCCCCATTTTTATTTTATATTTGAATTCCTGGGATCCCGACAACGCAAAAAAGTATATTGGTTGTTTATTTTACTTATTTTTTCATAGAGTTATAAGCGTTCAAAGTTTGAAGGTGCTAATTGTTAAATTAATATTTCAAACTTTTATTAATATCTTTCGAAAAAATAACTTGATCGATATATATATATATATATATATATATATATATATTTACGAGATACTAAGAAACCCAAGTATAATCCATCATTACTTTTGATCCTGAAAAACATTTTTAATTCTGAAAAATATTAATAAATTCATATTAATAAAAATTATGAATTATGACCTATGTTAATTTTTACATAAAAGGAATCCTAATGTTGAAAATTATGGGTGTGCAAATTTTCAGCTCATTCCGGTCATTCGTTTTCGATACACACTTAAGAAATATGTAACACACAAATTACAAAAGAAACGCCCACTGACAGAGTTACAGATTTTCAACTGACGTGAATCTACGTCAGCAGTCGCGAAAGGGTTAATTAAGAAATTATATTTTTACAGAAATTATAAAACGAATCGTACTGTTCCAAAGAGTTCAACTGACCAAAAAATGGTAAGTGCGATTAAAATTGTTTAATATTTACTTCATGAGCCTTTACAATAATTTATCCGAATAGATTTAGTTTATGCGTTGTTGTATATATATATATCTATATTATTTCATTTCGTATATTATGTTACACCTACAAAGAAAATTTAAGCTTTATTGGTGATCAGTACAGCCATTATAGACACTTTTACTTGAAAAATATTGCACTTTTTTCAAAGAGTATTGTCTGGATCAATCGCAAGTGTAATGTATAAATAGACCGAAAATTTTCTAAAAAAGTACTGAAATATATACAAATGTAAAAAACTGAATTCAGAATAATTAAGAAACTAGGAAAAAAGTCAATGTTTTTATAAATTTTTATAATCCTTTTTTTTTTCTGAAAGATTTCCGGTGTGAAAGATTAAATTTTGTTTAATTCTTATAGGATCTTAATTTTATTTTTCTACATTTAGAGATAACCCCCTAACACATTTTTCATTATAACTCTATAAATACTAAAGATAAAGTATACAAACGGTATACTTTTCCGCACTGCCAGACTCTCAGAAATTCGAATGTGAAGTCAAAATTGGGTATTGCTATTGAAAAAAATCAAAGTTGGTGCTCATTTCAATATGTATATGACCCCTAATTCAAAATTCGATGACATTTTCCAAAAGGGCATGTAATTTCCTTTCTAATTATGTCTATTAGATGTTCCTGCGTCAATTAATAACGAATTTACAGCGGGTGTTGCGGTTTCTTTTTTTTTAGTGCTAGAGGCCTATTTCAGTCGGTACAGTTGTCGAATTTTTATAATACACTCTTAATAGTGCTAAGGGCCTATTTCAGTCGGTTTATTGAATGGGGATTTATTGAATGAAGTCCGTCCCCCCAAGGCCCAACTTTGACATGAGTCCCCCACCCGGCCCAACTTTGACATGAGTCCCCCCCAAGGTACCCCTATTTCAGTCGGTACAGCGTTGTCGAATTTTTATAATACACTCTTAATAGTGCTAAGGGCCTATTTCAGTCGGTTTATTGAATGGGGATTTATTGAATGAAGTCCCCCCAAGGCACAACTTTGACATGAGTCCCCCCCCCAGGCACAACTTTGACATGAGTCCCCCCCAAGGTACCCCTATTTCAGTCGGTACAGCGTTGTCGAATTTTTATAATACACTCTTAATAGTGCTAAGGGCCTATTTCAGTCCGTTTATTGAATGGGGATTTATTGAATGAAGTCCCCCCAAGGCACAACTTTGACATGAGTCCCCCCCAAGGTACCCCTATTTCAGTCGGTACAGCGTTGTCGAATTTTTATAATACACTCTTAACAGTGCTAAGGGCCTATTTCAGTCGGTTTATTGAATGGGGATTTATTGAATGAAGTCCCCCCAAGGCACAACTTTGACATGAGTCCCCCCCAGGCCCAACTTTGACATGAGTCCCCCCCAAGGTACAACTTTGACATGAGTCCCCCCAAGGCCCAACTTTGGCATAATTTCCCCCCAGGCCCAACTTTGACATGAGTCCCCCCAAGGCCCAACTTTGTCATGAGTCCCCCCCAAGGTATAACTTTGACATGAGTCCCTCCCAAAGCACACCTCCCCCTCATTGGGAAAAAGAGAAAAAAACGTTGTTTTGCGGCTATAAGACAGTTTGGTCTTCCAACGTTATTTGTTACAATATCTGCAGCTGAAACACATTGGTTTGATTTAATGAAAACTTTATCATGGAATTTAGATCGTCACAAATTAACTAAAGAAGAATTTGTCGATATTAACAAGTTTAGCAGTAGGCCTCTGGCACTAAATTAAAATCTGTCAATGTCAGATTTTCATGTTTTAAATAATGAAATAATGTCGTGTCTGTATAATTTTTTTTTTCCGACTGTACATATTGAATGTATATAACAATTGAATGTAGTTATTACCAGTCGATTGTCATTAGTTTCATAATTATACGATGATTCGTGGAAAAATATTCGGAAGAAAATAATAATAATAATTATTTTTTTTTTTTTACTGTACGCTTATTTTCCCACAATATGTAATTTCAGTTAAGTAAGAAGAGAAATTCCTCTTCCTAAAAAGTGGCATGAGGAAAAGGCATGTTCTAGCATTGTAATAACGGAATTAATTAAAAACTTTGCAACTCTACGTTACGTTCAGGATAATTAAAACTTCTTCTTCTTCTAATACACTACTAATAATACTTATAATAATTATTTGATAGTTCATTGGATTAGCACTTAGTAGCATAAAAGTTGATTAAATGAAGAACAGAAACATTTTAATACGGCCTCCAAGATATTTTAGTAAATAAAAAAAATAGTTACAGATATTCCCAGAATACTTTAAAAAAATAATAATAATAAAAATAAAATAAAATAAATTTCAAAGTAAAATTAAAACTACTACAGATATACCGGGCACAGGGATGGAACACGGGCGCAGAATTCATACCGGAATCTTTTTAAGAAATTTTACTACCTATAATATCGTTGATTTAAGAAGTAGAAATTTTTCTTACATTGATAGTGGTATGAATACTGCGCCCGTGTTCCCTTCCTGCGGGTAATATAGATTTTTCTTTTTTTTTTTTTTTTTTTTTTTCACATTATATAAAGAAAAGAGCATTTTCAAATAAACAAAAAGTTTCCACATTTGACCATAAAAGTGAAAATTGTTTTATTGTGATTTTCAGTCAACACAATTTTATTTCCTATTTTTATATTAATAGAATTGTTTAATTACATTAAACTCCTTTAGATAGGTAATAAGTAGAATTTTGGAAAAATAAATTTCTTTCTTTTGCCTACAAAGTGGCATGCATTTTTTTTTTTTTTTTTTTTTTTTTTTTTTGACCTGAAGAAAGAAGAACATGTTCTTTTAAAACCGAAGTGCTTCCCTTTATTTTATGGTGTGTGAAGAAATTTTATGATTACGTAATTCAAATTTCGTTCATAACAAATTTCTAGATTTTTACTTAATATTAAAGATAAATGTAAAACATAATCATAATAACTTTTAAATTACCCAGAGAGTATCTGAGAAATGTAACACGAATTTAGGTGTTTTATCGTTACTTCTTTATTTATTGATTTATTTAAAATTAATAAATAAATAAAAATAAAAATGAATAGTTTAAGTTTCTCTCTTTGTAGAAGTTTTGTTATAAAAAACACATTATCATTTTTCGTATGTATTTTAATTTCTATTTCGCAGAGTGTATAAGGTCACAGTGAGTCTTTCGATTAAAATGCAGAAAATCTATTTTTTCTTTTCGGTAAATAAAAAAAAAAAGAAAAAGAAAAAAAAAATAATAATTTATTTTATATTTGTAAAATTTCAGAATATGACTTAAAATATTGCATAGTTATTTTCATATGAATAATGATTTTCTCATACGTAAGAGCAGGGCATTCAGAGAACCGATCCAAAAAGTATCATAAAATTATGTATATTAAAAGTGATAGAATGTAAGGAAATTATGACGAAGATTTTCGTCAACGCAGTAACCCAGTTTCATGTTTAAATTTGCCGTGACGAAGTTGCTAAAAAAATCTGTTGACTTAAACAATCCTTTGCAGATCAAAGAAGAAGAAACAATTAACTAAACTGGTATTTATTGACAAGTTTGTAAAAACAATCTTCTTCAAACATGAATTACATCTTTATTTTGAAGCACAGATGAACATACCAATCTCTTATGGAAATTGGGACGGGGAGGAGAGGAGGAACACAAAAACTTTACGTGTTACACTGACCGAGTCTCAATCGAAAAACTTACCTAAATCTGCCATCCTCAGAGAACTTAAATTGCAACCCCAAAAGTTGGCATTCTTAAAATTCAGCCAAAAGAATGCCAAGCAGTTTCTTTGTCCTTCTAACATATTAATACAAAATTTTTGAATATAAAATGTCGTTATAAAGTTAGATCGATTTGACATTGAGAAGCAACGTCAAATGACCTTCAACTCTCAACGTACATAAAACGGCGACGCTTAGAATGCAAAAATCCATTATAAATCTATTTTTAGAATTATAATGACCCGCTTGAAATAATAATAGGTTTTTAACGTAAACATACAAGGGTAATAAACATGAAATGAAATGATTATTTTATTTTATTAATAGCTGTATATGCTAGAAACAGGTTGATGACGACTTTTTAAATTACCCTCTGAAAATAAATAATTATAGCTAAATTGATTTAATCCATTCGGGGAAATGTATAAACAAAACTACTTTTCAAAAACCCCGATATAAAAATTGCTTTATTTTATTATGAGAGTAATGCGTTTGTGACAAAAAGGACAAAGAACACAAATTTTGATTTCTAAATAAAACGGGAAATTCTATATAATTAATTAATTGAATTAGATAAATTTAAAAAGATTTTTCTTATTATTTTATTAATCCCTCCTTTTTGATGAAGAAGTGTCTTTTAGTTGAAATAATTCAATGTGTCGCGAAAAATGGTCAATCACAGTCAAAACTGAATGTCCATCTATAAAAGGACCAACCAAGTCGACACTAATAGTATGCCCTGGATGTGTTGGAGTATAGGTGGGTTGTAGAGGAGCTGGTGGTGTGTTATGGTGTTTATTTTAAAAACATAAAGTGCACGAAGCAACAAAATTTAAAGTGTCTGTGTACATACCTTTCCAATAATATATATTTTGTAAAAATTCGTATGTTTTTGTCAACCCAAAGTGAGAAAGGTGTGAAATAGTTAAAACTTTAGATTTTAAAGAATGCGGTACAACAATGAGATATGAAAAAGTATTATTATGCAAATTTTGTTTCTTGTACATTAAAACTTTAGAATCTGGATGAATAAAAAAATTATCATTATTTTTTGAAAAACCTTTTCTCAAAATTTGCCTGTAAATAATTGACAATTTTGGATCATTCTTCTGCTCAGATACAAATGTATTGTTTGAAATTACCAAAAGAGGATCTTTATTTTGAGTATTACCAGAAACAAGAAAATTACTGAATTGATTTTGTTGCATCGACTGAGTAGAAGTGGAAATTTGATTAATTGAATGTGTGTCATCTTGTACAATAGGAAGAGGTTGAGAACTGAATATTAATTCTGGATTTGTTTTTAAATTTTGTTGATTATTTGAGAAGTCTGATCTTGATAAATAATCCGCTAAAACATTTGTAGGGCCAGGAATATGTTCAAATTCAAATGAGTATTCTGACAACTCTAACAGCCATTTAGTAGTTAAATCAGCAGGACTATTTGTTTTTCTATATGTTTTTAAAGGAGCACTGTCAGACAAAATGATAAACTTTCTATTGTATAAGTAATATTTGAAAGCAATTACAGATTTATAAATGGCCATTAATTCAAGTTTGATAGCCGGATATCTTTTTTCAGACGGTTTAAGTGATTTAGAGAAAAAGGCGACAGGTAATAATTGATTGTCATATTTCTGCATCAAAACTCCTGCAATAGAAATATTTGATGCATCAGTGTTGAGAAAGAAAGTCTTGTTCCAATCCGGTAATCTTACCATAGGTGAATTTAAAAATATATCTTGAAATTTCTTAAAAATATCCTGATGATGTTTATTCCAAACAAATTTTGTTTTCGGTTTAGTCAATTTAATAAGTGGTTGAATTAATTTAGAAAAATTATGAATAAGAGACTTATAGAAGGTTACAACTCCTATAAAGCGTTTTAATTGTCTTTTTGTTGTAGGTGTAGGGAAAGAGTTTATTTTAATGATGTTTGACTCAATTGGAGAAATTGAATTATTCTCTATGTGAAATCCCAAATAATTTACAGCACTCTTATGAAATGTACATTTACTAGGAGCTAAGGTTAAATTATATTTAATTAAAATCTTAAGAATTCTTTCAAGTTTAACACATGTCTCTTCAAAACTATTTGCAGCAAATATTAAATCTTCCTGATACGCGTAAATTCCATCTATATTAATTTCATCAATTAAAGAATCCATAAGTGCTTGGTACTGAGAAGCCGCGTTTTTAAGGCCAAAACATAGTCTTTTAAATTTGAAACTGCCAAACATTGATGTGAAAGTAATTTTATCCTGTAAATGTTCGGGTAAATCAATTTGATGATATGCTTGTTGGAAATCAAGACAAGTGAAAAATTTATACGCAGATAGATCAGCTATTATATTTTGAATTTTAGGTAATGGATAAGAAGAACCCTGAATTATGGAATTTAACATTCTTAAATCTAACGCGAGGCGAAATTTCTGTTTACCAGATCCATCTTGTTTTTTCTTTACCAATAAAATTGGGCAAGCCCATTCAGAGCAGTTTCGCTCAATAATCCCAGCCTCTACCAATTGGTTAATTTGATCTCTAGCTTCCTGCTGTAAAGCTTGAGGAATGGGAAAGGGCAAAGTCTTAATTGGATAGTCACTTAAAAATTTTAAATCTGGTACTACCTTGTCAGTATGCCCAAGGGTTTTCATATTTTTAGAAAATGCCGCGAAATTACTTAATAAAATTTGTTTTAACTTTGTTGCATGAGCCCCATTGAGACGTTTAATATCAAAGTCCATGGGTGTTAAATATTGTTTTCTCATTTTTAATACATCACTAGAAGGTTGAATATAATTAATAAATTGCGAGTCCTCTGAAATTTCAACATTATCATTTTGTTTTGAACCATAGCCAATAATTTTCTCTATTTCTTTTATTGTACCAATATTTGAATGTTTGTTTACATGCATACTTCTATTAGTGTTATTCTTAACATATAACTGAAATTTTACTCTATCATATTTACTATTGCAATTTTGTTTCTGGGAATGATCAATATTAACTATTGAATCCAAAAAAATTAATTTGGAAGAACTCTTCTTACTCTGAAATAAATAATCACCCGAAGAAACTTTGGGACAATAAACAGTAATAGAAGACTCCTCTTTGGGTTGTAAAATAAGTTTTTGCCCCGTTTTTACTGATAGTTTCTTACATTGAGTATGCATATTAAGATTTTCTTCATGGTCACTATATGTGTTTGTTATGGGAATACACAGGTCTTTTATTTTTAACGGAGACTTCTGCATATCTAATATTACATGATATTGTTGAATAAAATCATAACCCAAAATAACCCTAAATGCAGAACCTTCAGGAATATCTACAATGAAAAATTTTTGTGAAAAAAATTTATTTTGAATTTTAAAAGTAGTTTGTATACAAGATGAAAACTGCACATTCGAATTTACAGTCTTAATTGTGACATGGGACGATAAATGTTTATATTTCAAACTATGTTTTAATTTATTAAATGTACTTTCAGCTAACAAACTGACAGAACTACCAGTGTCAAGAAGTGTGTTTACCTTTTGTTTATCTAGCAAAATTTTAATAAGAGGTAACTTTGGAGAATTTACATGGACATTAAAAATGTTCTCCCTTTTATCGCTATTTGTTTGAGTAGATTTAGAATCAGAAATTTTCAAGATTTGTTGTGTCTGAGAAGCAGTAGAATTAACCAATCTATCACTAGATAATTTGGGTAGATTAAAGTCATAAGCAATATCCAGAGAAAAATTTTGTGCTGATGCTCTATTCAATTCCTGAGATGTACTTGCATCAGCTAAACTACATCTCTGCGCTCGTTTAAATTACTTCCCCTTTTACTATAGTTATTTCTGTCATAATTTTTACCCCTAGTCTGATTTCTCAGCCATCTAAAGCATCTAGTAGCAACATGTCCTTTTTTATTGCACAATTGGCAAATAGGAGAAGAATGATATCTGTTTTTATTTTGATTACCCCTGAAATTTTGATTACCCCTGAAATTTTGATTACGGCTTTTATAATTTTGTCTTAGTTCACTTTGCCTATTGTTTTTTTTTTGTCTATCTTGCACTGGGGATTCGTGTGTTTGGTTAACCTCATCAGATTTACTAGCAAAGGACAGATTGTTTAACCTATCTGTCAATTCAACTAACTTTTCAGAAAGTGTGTTTACAACGGGGTTATTTAAACTCATTTGCAATAATAACTCATTGGCATTAATGTCCTGCAATTTTTGTGCTCTGTTAACTGCCCCTTGATACTCAGAGATTCCCTCTTCTTGAATCTTAACTCT
The DNA here is from genome assembly GCA_963930645.1 of Salticus scenicus. Classification (NCBI taxonomy): domain Eukaryota; kingdom Metazoa; phylum Arthropoda; class Arachnida; order Araneae; family Salticidae; genus Salticus; species Salticus scenicus. The sequence continues at coordinate 97,716,103 of OZ005653.1, forward strand.
AATATTTGAGGGAATGGTTGAAATAAATTTAGTAAATTTAATGGAATTTAAAGCATTAGTATCTTTAATTTGAAAATATACTACTTCTGCCAAAATGTTTAATCTGTGGGAAAAATTTCTAATAGATTCTTGTGGTAAGAGTATTAAATTGTTAAATTCCACAAGAGTCTGAGTACTGCTCATTGGAGCAAAAAAATTCTTGAATTCATCCTTGATAAATTTTAAATCTGTAGATTTATATAATAAAGGAGATTGAGTCATGAACTTTAATGCAGGGCCGGTTAATTTTCCTTTTAAAATTGCCACTGCCTCTTCTGAATTTAGTCTATTTAATTTTGCATAAGACTCAGTCTGATCAAAGAAAAACTCAAGTAAGGATGGTTCACCATCAAAATTTAAAATATTAATATTAATGTTCTTTTTAGTGGCCATCTTAATTATTTATGTTGGGTCAAATTAAATACTAATATATCTCAGAAATGCTTGAGTAAAAAAATATATTGCATTAAAATCAATGAGCACAAAAATTACGCATCTTTCCTTTTCATGCCTACGGAAAATGCATATGATAAAATACCTCATTAAAATATCTAATATGTAAAAAATATTACCAAAAATATATATATATATATATATATTTTAAAATATTCCAAAAATATAAAGATAAATCACAAGGAATTGTAAAAATTTGCAATAGTAATTGTAATAAATCACTTTAAAAAAAAATCACAATATGCAAATAAAAGTATTAATCATCATGAAAGACAAAAAAAAAAATATATATATATACATATGAAATATCCCAACGAAATACTATGTAAAATTTACCAAAACGTATATTTCAAAAAAAAAATCTCAAAATAATAAAGAAATTTCTCACATTAAGCTTTATAAGCAAAGAAAAATACCAGTTATTATGAAAAACAAAGAAAAAATATTTATTTCAAATGAAATACTTTATTATGCAAAATTAAATATTTTTGTTACTTGAAAATTGTATTCATAAACACTTAATATCAAAAATAAAATGAAAATGAAAATAAAGTAAGGTAAAATCTCAAATGTAATAAGTAGGAAACATTTATATCTAATATTTTCCATAAAAATCTGTATATTATATATTTTATTTAATGAAACAAAAACTTCCATTCAAATAGCAAAAATACAAGATGTAAATTTAGACTTACCACATCTTGAAAATGACTTGGTTGAGGGGAAAGATATTTTGTATGAAAAAAAAAAAATTATCAATTTATTTTAATTGTATTTCTTTAATTGAATGTTTAATAAATTTATTAGATGTTTAATTATGCACATTTTTCATTCTATTCCTCTTTATAGTATGTGTTTGTTTCCCCTAAAACGAGTTTCATAATAGTTATATTTCACATTTCAATATTTACTTTTGTCTGCAGTCACAAATAGTTTTATAAGAAAAAAAAATGCACTTGCAGAGTCAAAAAAAAAAAAAAAAAAAAAAACATTAAAAATATATTCTGTCTATGCTCACTTGCATCTGCTAAATCCTTGTTCTAGCTGTCAAAATTGTAGAAAATAAATTTTTGCTGTGCTGGTCTGGAACCAGCGAACTCAATATTCTGTAGATGCCACAAAACGCACAAAAAAAATCGAACCTTTTTAAAAAAAACGAAACGATAGCTGCGATCATCTGACGCGAAGAAAATCCGCACATTGCACAAAATAATCAGAAGAGATGATGGAGAGAAAAAATTATTCTCTAGATACACGAATAACGATAGCTGCAATCATCTGACGTGAAGAAAATCCGCACATTGCTCAAAATAATCGGAAGAGATGATGGAAAGAAAAAATTATTCTCTAAGATACACGAATTGTATCGCCGGACACATATTCCTGAAGAAGGACCGCACCGATCACGTATACATCCGTAAACAAAATATCTCTTGAAGTCTAGCTAGAGCACACTCGTAAGACCTTCTCTGTTTATATTTTTCTCACAATCTAAAATCTGCAACAGTGAAGGATGCTCAATTCCACAAGGCACAGGAGGTACACAGTATCCAATTCCCATCAACACTGACAGCAATGAAGAGATTTTTTTGTGTCCATTACACTTAAGTCTTTCTGGGAAGGAAACTTTTTTTAAAAAGTTCTATGCGTTTGTTCTTCCCTCTCCCCCCGCGTCACCAAAGTCCGGAGAGAGCCAGGAGGCACCATAATTTTTATGACGAAGATTTTCGTCAACCCAGTAACCCAGTTTCATGTTTAAATTTGCCGTGACGAAGTTGCTAAAAAAATCTGTTGACTTAAACAATCCTTTGCAGATCAAAGAAGAAGAAACAATTAACTAAACTGGTATTTATTGACAAGTTTGTAAAAACAATCTTCTTCAAACATGAATTACATCTTTTTTTTGAAGCACAGATGAACATACCAATCTCTTATGGAAATTGGGACGGGGAGGAGAGGAGGAACACAAAAACTTTACGTGTTACACTGACCGAGTCTCAATCGAAAAACTTACCTAAATCTGCCATCCTCAGAGAACTTAAATTGCAACCCCAAAAGTTGGCATTCTTAAAATTCAGCGAAAAGAATGCCAAGCAGTTTCTTTGTCCTTCTAACATATTAATACAAAATTTTTGAATATAAAATGTCGTTATAAAGTTAGATCGATTTGACATTGAGAAGCAACTCCAAATGACCTTCAACTCTCAACGTACATAAAACGGCGACGCTTAAACATGCAAAAATCCATTATAAATCTATTTTTAGAATTATAATGACCCGCTTGAAATAATAATAGGTTTTTAACGTAAACATACAAGGGTAATAAACATGAAATGAAATGATTATTTTATTTTATTAATAGCTGTATATGCTAGAAACAGGTTGATAACGACTTTTTAAATTACCCTCTGAAAATAAATAATTATAGCTAAATTGATTTAATCCATTTGGAGAAATGTATAAACAAAACTACTTTTCAAAAACCCCGGTATAAAAATTGCTTTATTTTATTATGAGAGTAATGCGTTTGTAACAAAAAGGACAAAGAACACAAATTTTGATTTCTAAATAAAACGGGAAATTCTATATAATTAATTAATTGAATTAGATAAATTTAAAAAGATTTTTTTTATTATTTTATTAATCCCTCCTTCTAGTTATATATTAAATTTGAATAAAGAAATAAACTTTTAAAGGACATATGTGTGAGAACACTCACACATATATATTAAAAACTTCTTAGCAGATGCAGTTTAAAAGATTTAATATAAATCATGATTGTGAACTATATCAAAGTAAAAAGAATTAGAGATCCTCAAAAATGTATTTCTAGGATTCGGAATAACAAAATATCATTTATTAATGCTGTTATGTAATGATAATTTTAATAAGATACATCATTATATATTTCCTTTTTTGCACTTAAGATATGTATAATGTTTGAATGTAATCACTAACAAATTGACATAACTAAATATAATCACTGAAAGAATATTACTTTGAAACTTTTTTATGTGAAACATGAACGCTGAATGAATTTTTGTACTTATCGGACAATAGGTAGTGCTGCTCTGCTTCAGTGTTTTTTTTTTTTTTTTACTTACGTAAAAGTTTCATCAGCATCCGAGAGGTTCTGTCCTTCAGTCTAGTAGACGTAAGGTGCAGTCGTGCCCGTCCGCTTAGCCATTCGGAGGTTTCCATGTTTTTTGTCGAAATTACGTAAATACGGGCTATGGCCCCTTTGAAATCCCCCCACAAAGAGAGCTCCCTCTCAGACCTGGGACCCTAGAGCAATCAGTTGGCCTTAATCCTAATACCAATACCTTACTTAAGTAAAGTTTCTAACCCATAATATTCAATGTATTATTACAATTCGTTCAGTGTATTATTATGTCGATTGAAGCTGTAGTTAGTTGCGTTGTAAACTGTAATTTGTTGTGATGTCGGACACATGAAATAGGATTTATATGAACGTAAATATTCGCATCCAAATAAATATAGTTTTTCATGGAAATGCGTGATTTGTCTTGATGAAAATTTTACACACACACATATATATATATATATATGTAATGAATTAATTACTGGATAAGAGAGAGATGACAGGCGTAGTACGCAATGACGACTAGGCTTTCTTTCAAGAAACATCTTTATTGCTCCAATATTTCTAAGTCGAGACAGGGTAAGGCGAATGGAGTATTTAATCCGGCACTTTGACGATCCACGGGCGACGGGCGGCTCAAGCGGCGCCCCGGGCCGCAGAAATCTGTTGGGGAGGCCTGTTGCACCTACGTAATTTCGGGGGAAGACTGCAGTGTGGAAATGTTTAACAAGTCAAAATCGTGGTAAGAAGTGTCCGTTTGTTTAATGTTTGGGCTTTTATACCTAATTTTCTGAGCTGCTGATTGGTACTTTAGATCGTATGGGCTCTTAAAAGGAATTTCTGGGACTAATTAATATACAGCTCAATTCAGCGACAGTTGCAAACTGCACTAACGTCAGTGAATTTCGACTTATAATTTCGTTCCTTTTTTGATTTCTGAGCTATAAAGTCTTCTTCTAGGAAACAATCTTCAAAGGGGCAATTACGAACTATTCGCGATTATAATTTCGATTAGCGATTTTCACACTTTTAAATTGTGTTTTTTTTTATAATTTTAAACTATTTATTTTTATCCCTTATATATATATATATATATATATATATATATATATATATATATATATATATATATATTCGTTATTTAAAATAGTCCTTCTTCACGAGAATGACTTTTTCGCAAATCGCGTTCAGTTCTACCAATTCCATCAATCTTTATGAAATTTTGAAATATCTACAGAATTATGGGACACCCGATATATATGCATGTGTGTGTGTGTATATGTGTATGTAATAAGTTAGAAACTTATTGCATTAGTTACGATATTATATTTAATCGTATAAAATGCACGACATTTTCAGATAGTGAAAATCTTCAGGGTAACGTTTTTAACATTCTATTGCATTTTATATATATACAGAGGCTGTTCGCACATTTTTTAGACGATGTTGATGGAGTGTACTGAAGCAATTTCACTCATATTTCGAGTTTTATTTGTTCAGTTTGATAGCCCTTGTTCTTAACTAACATTCTACAGCATACTTTCTATGATAATAACGCTTTTTATAATATCGGAAGAGGTACATTTTTCTACTCTTCTTGAACGGCTTTCCAGAGACCACAAAGCGTTGTAGGTCGGTGTTTGGATAATGTTGATTTTAAAAGTCTAAAAACACAAAAATCCAACAGTGATACATCAGAAGATTTAGAAGGAATGTCAGTGAAGGGTATGGTTTTAATTCCCGTTTTTTGTTCCATTATTTTCTAGAAAAGCAATTGCGGATTGTGATGTGTGGCTGCTTGTTTTGTCTTGATATAGTTCAACGGATTGATAACATTGTGGATAAAGATCGGATTTTCATTTTTAAAAATTGGAATTAAAATATGTTCTTGAGAGTATTTAGAGTTGATTTTGACATTTTTGTCACATTTTTTGTTTTTATCTTGCGCTTGTATGAAAAACCAGTGGCAATCATAAATCCTTTAGAAAAACTTTCTTTTGATGCTTTGAGCCATGCAGCAATTTTTTTTTTCTCCACTTTTGTGATAATAAATTGACCTTTTTTTATTGCAACCACTTAAATAGATCCAAGATTCATCTGTTGTTGCAACATTTTTCCATTTTTCTCCTGATAAATGCTTTTCATAAAGATTTCACTAAAAACTATCTTTGGAAAGAGCGGAAACCTATCCTTCCATCCACTGCCATTTTAAAAGCGCATTTTTGCATCTAAACAAAAATTCTAAATATCAGAAGATAAATAAAACTTCCTAAAATATAACTGTTGTGAAAATAAAATTCTCCATGCAAACGATTTTTTCTTATTGCGAGATAAAATCGTCTAAAAAATGTGCGAACAGCCACTGTATATATATATATATATATATATATATATATATATATACTATATAATAAAAATAAAAATATAAAATATTTAAAAATAATGAACACAAAATACCTGAATATATGACTGCAATAATAATAATAATAATAATAATAATAATAAATCTGATGCTTACAAAATATATTTAGAGAAATGTGTAACAACAGTGTTACTATTACATTAAGAAAAGTGTGATATTTGTAGAATAAGTAGAAATGACATTTCATTATCTCAAGTGCAAAGCGTTTGTTTAGAAACATTTTTAGGATATATGATAAAAGTAGAATAAAATAGAAATGTCAGAATTCATTTTCTCAGAAAGAAAATCATTTGAGAAGACTCCTGGTCTCTTTCGACTGCCATTTATAACAAAGCGTTCCGTTTTATGCCATTTCTATTTTGATATATAACAGTAACCTTTGTTAGAAGCTACATGGAATAGTAACCACTAGTTCTGCACTTACTTTTGTAAATAATGCTTGCATTTGCATGTTTTTACACTACAATAAATTGATTTATTTTGTAATTTAGTCACTATTTAAAAGGGTTTTATTGTAGTCTTCGCTGTTTAATTTAAATTACTAATTGTTACGTCGTGCATGAATACATTATCCAAATACTTCTTCAATTATTTTACACAGAAGCATTAAAAAAAAAAAAATCCAATGTAATCAATAGCTTAGTACTTTTTTTTTGCTTGTTTGTTCGACTATATACGTTGTAGGAATGAGGCGCATATTCGTAAGCGTAACCTCAAGGCATGTAACCTTTGCATTGTTAACCTTTACAAGCAATCTTTAAATTAGACACAGCGTATCTTGTAATGATAATAAATTATCTCCTGATTAATGTAAAAACATAAAATATCTAATGAAATATGAAAATTTTTACCATCTAATTATTACTAAATAATTATTAACAGAAAAAGTAATTTTTAACTACGCATGTGCAAGCTTTAACGAAATTTTATTGGAATAATTAAAAAGCCAAAATGACTGAGCTACTTATAAAAAAAAAAAAAAAAGCATCGGGTAAATTGAAAGTGTTATACGCGATAAAACGAACTGACTTTCGGTTTCTCTGAAAAATAACGAAAACGGTTAGAGAGTTTTTTTTTTTTTTGTTTTTTTTAATAGAATTGACGAGCACTATCTTTTCTTTGATTAAATGAAGGGGAAAAAAGTGAATGAAAAGCCTAAAAATTTAATTTTTATATTAAAAGGAACTTAATATAATTTCCATCTATTGCATACCCATTTTGTTTTAAACAATTTTGTTTGGGATTTTCATACACATTAGCGCAATACTGTTAAATCATTCAAATAAAATTTTGTTAAAGCGTGCGCATGCTCAGTTAAAAATTATTCAGTAAAATTCTTCATGTTTTATTAAATATTTAATATTTTTGTATTCTGATTGAAGCCTGTCGGGTCTAATACAGTATGTCAAGTTTCTAAAAATGTTTTTGCGCTGGGTTTAATGCCATGCTCGTTATAATTAAAGAAGAAACAATGTTCTTTGCATTAAAAAAAAAAAAAAAAACTGTTTTATTTTTTTGAATTTATATGTTATCCACATAAAAGATTATAGAGATAATAAGAAGAAACCTTATAATCACATGCTGCAGCTTAAATATATTTTAAGTATAGCTGTTTACAGGTTGATGCAAAACATTTTTACTTGCCTTGATTTTTCTTTTACTGGTCACAGATTTGCTTTCGGGCAAACCTTTCACTTATATATATATGAGGTACAAAAATTTCTGTACATTTATGAAAATTGAAGTTTGAATGAATATTTTGAATGAATATTTTGAAATCTTTGACAAAACATCTTAAATCGAAAAAGACCTGTAATTTGTAGAAAGGTAATGTATCTGTATGGGAGTGTGTGTGTTTGTGTATTTGTGTGCATGTAAATAATAATTAAAACATTGTGGTAAAAAAGTTATTTGTATTAAAATGTTAAATTAGGACAATTAGCAGTTGAATCTCTTAAATATATCAGATTTCAACATTAAAATATCTCACGCGTGCACACACTTACACACAAACACACAAGCACACAAAAACACACACAAACACACACACACACATACACACACACAAATATATGTATATACATATACGCATATATATGTATACTAAAAGAGGACAAAATATAAAAAGTGAAAAAAAAAATAATGAGCAAAATATAAACAGAATTTACATATTACCTGCGCATAAATTGTAGTAATTATAAGATAGGTAAATCCAAATAAAAAATAAATACAAATGAATATAAACAAAAAAAAATAATACTTGTAAAATTTTAAAAGTATCTTAGTCCCCTGTTCCGGCAAAAGTGGAAAAAAAAAAAAAAAAAAAAAACATAATTACGGTAGCACGAAATTACGAATCGAGAATTTACAAGATTACAGAACAATATATAGAAATAAAAATGTAAGTCTTATAAAAATTGTAAAAAACACTTATAAAAAAAAAAAAAAAACGAAAAAAAATATACACCAGTACATCTAAAATGAAAATCATTTACTTAATATTTAACAGTTACGGATAGCAATAAAAATATAAGAAAGGGTAAACGTTTGATCTTGTGGTCTCGGTTAAAATGGGCAATACAACCTGGATACTATTGTACTTGCTACAAATTCTTTAATTCTAGCAAATAGCGAAAACAAAATATTTTTTTCAAAACTTTTCCACTAATACAAGAAAAACAATTAGTTAAACTTATATCTATATGATACCTATATATATGTATATATATACATATATCCAAGACGCTATAATTAATTTAATTTTTTAATTTAAATGAAAATAATACATTCATTACTAGTGTGTTTTGAAATTAATTCCTTAGGATAAATATCTGAAGAAACCTCTAAAATGTTACTGCAATTAAACGCTATAAAAGTTTCATTATTTAAAAAATATATATATTAGAACTAACTAATATTTTTTCATAAAAATATAGAAATATATTCAGAAAGGCACTAGAACAACAATTTACCATAAGGATTCCTTTAATTTGCAAATTATATATTCACCCTCGTTATATAAAATATTTTCAAAAATACAAAATTTAACTAAATTAATCCAGTAATCCTCATCGGAGTTCATAACTATACTAATTCCTTTAAATATCTTATTACAAATCATAACAGTGTCATAATGAGGGAAACTTCCGAATGAATTCTTAAAATCAAACGTGTTAGTCGAATATATATTAGAATTATAAAAACAAGGAAAACAACATCGTCTAGACCACCAAGTAGAAATAATAGGAAATCAGATAGCTGGTTCGGTAGCATTTAGCGTATCGTCTTAAGTGCATGAAGAAATGAGAGAGAAGTGTTGTTATATATAGGAAAGAGATAAACTTCAGCTCAGAATAATCAGCCAGTAGAATTACGTGGAATGTGGGTGATTGACCAATAGAAAATTACGAAACAGTAGTTGTGAAAAATGTAGAAGAAATTAAATTAAGGAATTAATAATTTCTTATTAAAATTAACGTTCAAACCCTAAGCACAAACTTTGACCAAAATTGTTAGATCAATTCCCGCGATCCCCAAGATAAATATATATATATATACACATATATATATGTGTGTGTAATAAGTCACGTGAGTTGTTTAATATAAGACAAGGACTATAAATATGAAGGAATATTATTGGTATTATAATTTCAAGTACAGAAGTTATAGCTATATACAAATTGATATTATTATAATTATTATTAAAAATTAATTAATAAACTAACATTTTACTTTAATTAATAAACTAACATTTTACTTTAATTAATTCACATTCTCAGTAAAACATTAGAGTCTTAATGATGTATGTTTTAAAATGTTGCACGGAAAACAATTTACGGATTTGAATAAAGTTCCTGCCTTGAAAGCAAATTCGAAAACACTTTTAGTAGGTGAATGATGAAAGCTTCCTCGTTTCCAGAGAGAATATGATAGCTTGTTTTTCATGTTAAACTGTCCTTCTATTTCGTTTTATTATTTTTGAAAATTGATTCATAATAGAAGTTGAAACATTTTACTGCATATATATATATGTATATATATATATATATATATATATATATATATATATATATATATGATACGCTCTGCCGGAAATAAAATATGAAATGCGGTCTATAGTTGTTGATAATTTTTATTTTCAATCTTTCAATAATTAAAGTTTATCACCAGGGAAATTTTTGTGAATGTTTGTGGAAATTAAAAGAAACTAACTATTTTCCTCAGGAGCAGTAAAAATCATTTCCTGATTCAAATAAAGTTATTAAACATTTAAACAATTTTAGATGTGCTGTCAAACATATTTTTTTTCTTTAATAGTTTTTAAAATATTTATTTATTAAATAGTATTATCTTATTAATTTATGTGTAAACTCCATTTTCAATAATATTGTATTTAACTAGTATGTTGAATGCACCACATTACGTTCTTCTATATAATTTTATAGAATTTCATGCGATAAAAATTATTTATTAAATTATTATTTATGAAAAATTATTTTCGTGATAAATGCAGACGATATTTATCAGACAGAATTATAACCCTAAATGCCGAAAGAAATTTAGTTTTGTTCCAACATCAGAAGAAATACAATTTCATTTTTTTTAATTACTTTGTTTTAATTTGTCACAGATCTATGGTCCAAGCATTCATTTTAAACGTATTGACAACGAAATATACCCATATTGAAATTTACAACCCCCCCTTCCGGGGGTACTTCCCCCCATGAGGAAAGCGATGCTCCCACATGGACATACTTTTACCCTAGTTTATTACTACTATTATCAATGATTCATATTAATATTACAATCACACGTTAAAAATTTCTCACATTATATACATTTATACGAAATTTTGTCGTATACCGCCATGTTAATAATTTAGAAATAATGAAATAACAGCACCACCTAGATTTGTGATTGTTGAACGATTGATTCCCAAATCTAATCAGCACCAGTTTTCATGTTAGGGTCCAACTAAATCCGAAATTTGGTTAAATTTCCATCATTGGTTCGTGAGATACTGTGCCCACAAAATTTGTAATACACACACACACACAGACACGCAGACTGACAGACTGACAGACATTTTCGAAAAACAGCCAAATCATGTTCAGGACATCCAAAAACGTGTAAATGCATTGAAAACTAGAGTTCTAAAATTCTCAAGAATCCAGTACTTTCTCTATATATACATATAGGAGAAAGTAAAAAAAGTGATCATTTGTGTAGGATGGAATATATATATATCTATATATATATATATATATATTTACTGTACAATAATTTTTATTATACTAAACTAAATCAATTTTTAATTTGTATTTAGTGGATCAAAGACATTCTAAATTATTGACTTAATAACAATACGTATCTAAAAATATGATTTTTAAACATATATGTACAAATATATATATATATATATACAGATACTTGAAATCGTATTTGCTGTATCTGTGTGGCTTCAGAACAATCTATTTCGAGTGGAATTCTTAAATTATCTTCTCTAGAAATACGTTTTAGTTTAATTTTAATTTTAATCAGAAAATATATGGAGAGGAATGATAGTTTAAAATAGGAATTTAAACTTATTTCGTAGCTCTATGAATCTTTTTCTTCGTGAAACATATATCACTGAAGACCAATATTCCGCTGAACATTCTAATCATGAGCATAAAAATTATGAATTTCATATAATTAAACAGGTTAAATAGCGTTGTTTGTTATCTATAAGAATGTGTATATATTTATATGTCGTTAGTCTGTATCGTTAGTCTTTTCAAAGTCACACATTGTAATATAGAAACTAAACAAATGGATGACGCTGTGCACCTTTTTAACTTACTTTTTACTCGAAAAATCTCATCGTAATCCGGTGTTTTCTCAAAAGGGGTGTTGTAAACGAATCTCAACCAATGACAAATTTATTATTAATAGGCAGAACATTTGAAGCAAATTCCACCGTCGTAAAAAGTTATGAGTTGGTAGGTAATCTTGTTAGAAATATATAACACACACGCACACACACACACACACACACACACATATATATATATATAAATCTGTCTTAAACCATTAGGTTTTTAAAATTTTTTGTTAAAATTGTTAAAATAATCTGCATGTCCTAAGTGCAGTATTTTATATTTTTTCTTTGTAGTAGCGTTCAAGTATTTGTTATAATAAGACATTTTGCATATGACGTTTACTTCTTTTTTGCTATATATATATATATATATATATATATATATATATATATATATATATATATTGCAAGATATGAAAAATGTTAAATATTCAATACAGTAAAAAACATTCAAGACCAATATTCTTATTTATTACTTATTTATATAATTATTCGTTTAGCCATAAATTTCAAACGTCTCGAAAACTTTTAAAATTTTTTTGAATATGAAAAATTTTTCGTCCCTTGCAAAAGTGAAATATCTATGCTTTTCTAAAATTATCTTAGAGTTGAAACTTCCATTACTTTGTGACATGTCTTTGCTAGAGTAAAATTTTATGCTTTTTCGGAATCCACAATCGAAAGCTTCTAATGTTAAAATCGCATTAAAAGCATGACGCTCTAACCAAAGTCAAAGAACAGTCAAGAACATCATAAGAAAGTCATATAACATGCTAGAAAATTCTAACAAATACAAAAAGGAAATTGTTCTCGAATGCTATTTAAAATTTTTCATATATTGGAAAAGGGAAATATCTATTTTTGTCTTTAAAAATATTCTTATTGTTGAAACTTATATTTTTCCATAACACGTCTCTATAAAATTAAATTTTTATTTTATGCTTTTTAGGGCTCCACAATTAAAAGCTTCCTTATTTTTTATTTTTTTATTTATTTATTTTTTTATTTAATTATTTATTTTATTATTATAAATTTTTATTTAATGCGTTTTAGTGACTAAAAATGCTTCTTAAAAATAAATAAGTAAATGAAATCTAATAAAAATTTCTTATGATACTGTGTAAACAGTGAAATGTTTCCTTTTAAATTTTTTGACATTTTTCTTTATTAGTTTTTGCAAGAAAGTAACACATCGGCTTTCGAGGATAGAACCCACGACCATCCCGTTATCAATAAGACACTCTAACCAACTGAGCCAACAAGCGACCTGAACACGTGCTTACATTTACAAAGTGGAGGCGCCTTGTTTTTCAGCGTTATACGAAGTCATGATGAAAAATCCAGTTTCAATAAAATTCTTCTATAATTATGTTGTAGAAAATGCTGCAAACTGATCTATAAGGATGTTATTTAATTACAGAGGATTCAATATTTTTATTTCAAAGAAATCATCATATTGTTTTTTAAAAGTGATCGTTACAATTAATGTTAAATAAAATACGCCCATGTGTAAGACAGCTATTATTTGTAAATGTGAATCAATCATTAAATTAGAATTTTTCTGAAGAAAAACAATCTATATAGCTAAACAATTTCATTAATAATATTTTCAAACTTTAAAAATATGCTTAAAAAGTCTGTAATATAAAACAAATATGGAATTTATTTTTATTTTATTTTATTTTTTTCAGTACCATATTTCTTTAAAATGTCACTCTTATAAATTAGTAAATATATTCGATATCCATCTGAAGAGAAAAACTAATTTTATGAGATTATTTTTTTTTTCACCATGACGGCTTTATAGCCTCAACCATAATTCAAAGGAGTTAGCGGATTCAAAATGTTTTGAAAAAGATTCTATACTTCATTTCAAGAAATCTTCTTAAGCTTCCGGTATTTGTACCGGACGGATGTGAAAATTTTATAAAATGTACGACCCAATATATTAGATAGAAAAGTTATGTTATCGCATCAAATTTATTTGTTATCACAATATATCAAATATATATTGTTGTTCTCGTATTATTAAAATATATATTATATTTTATTTTACACATTAAATGTGACATAATTGCAAACCGTTTGTTCTATATGAAACTGCAGAATATTTTCTGATTTCTGAGCTCGTTAAATATGTGTATTGTAATTATGTAAAAAAATCTTTATTTGTTAGAATTATAATATTTATATCTATTATAGGAAACAATATTAATAGTGTTTATTTAGATTTTAATTTAGTCTTTATTGAATATAAATATATATGTGTGTGTGTGTGCGTGCTGGTATCAGACAAAAAGATAACACAAATCAATTTCAAAACGAAAGGCAATATAATAAAATGAAAGTTTATAAACCAGTGTGCAAAACGCAAAAAAGAGAAAATATAACACTTAAAAAAAAAAGAAAGAAAGAAAGAAATAAAAGAAAATAAAGAAAAAAGTAAGAAAAAAAAAAAAGAAATCCCAAAATACATACAGGACATTATCCGGAAGCTCCTAATATCAGAAAAATCCTAGTTTCTTAAAGGATGTAGGTATTTATTCCTAAAAAAATCCTTAACCTTTAACTTTTGAAAAAGAAAAATGCATAATAACAAACAGTAATGAAATTTAAATAATACAAATATATTAAAGATTTTATAGTTAGACACAAAATTTTAAATATTGGTAATATATTGAAATCGCAGTTTACTACAATATACATATAGAAATATATACAGTCGGTAACAAAAGTGTCCAAACACTAGCAAAATTTCTTATGTAAAAAAAGTACACTTCATACGGTTTTGTTAAATAAATCCTTGTCGAATCCTCTTCTTAGTCAGTCTAAGAACATGATTCGATAAGGATTTATTTAACATACAAGGCAATGTCTGTGCGTGTGTGTGTCTGTGGACAGCGTATCGCAAAGACGGTAGCTCGGACAATCACGTACCCCTCCGAGGGGGTCCTATTGCATCTCGATGCCCGATTTTTGAATTTATGATGAGTTTTGTTTAAATTAATTAAAATGTGAAAATAATCTCATATTAACTTTAAAATTAACCATTTAAATTTTAGCTATAAATATATTAGCTAAGTTATAGGAGTTCATTCTTATGCGACACAAAAATGAATACATTTAATTAAACGTGAACAACAACAACAACAACAACAACAATAATAATAATAAAATCAAATATGGCAGAAACACACGATTTCCATTACCCATCATTACACGTATTATATCCCTCCCCCCCCCTTCTTTTTTTTGATATAATACGATCAGAAGACATAAAATTTCCCTAACGAAATAGAAACCTAAAAATTTTCCGGTATGAGAATCTTAATACACGAGTAAAGATGTATGAAACGAAGAAAACATTACAAGTTAGGAAACAAAAAAAATGAAGAATGGTTGAGTTATGTTTTGAAACACCAATTTCTGAGATCTAAAATTAACGTACCTTAGAAGGATGACAGTTAATTTTCTTGTAATAACCATGTAATGCATGACAAAGGATAGCTAAAATTGATGTATGTAAAATTTTTCAAGAAAATCGTCAGAGCCGTTTTTTCGGATCCAGGCTTTCACCAAAACTTAAGAAACTCAATTGTTGACCAGAAAACAACAATTACATATGAAAGTATATTTAAAAAACAGTTATTATGCAGAGTTTGAAAAAAAAATCGTGCTGGCCTTTTTAATGGAACGCACTTACGAGACCTGAAATTGAGCTATTTATACAGGACACATATCAATTTTCTTGAAATAACCAACTATATCATTCGAAAGGACATCTAATAGTGTGTTCATATAGCTATTTTGAAGAAAATTGTTAGAGCCGTTTTTGAGATATGGACTTCCAGTTTCGGATGTCCTACTTTTGTTTTTCCAATTATCACCAAAACTTGGAAAATTCATCTGTACGCCAAACCTGTGTCGAATCAGTTTTAAATAAGTTATTTTATCTTTATCATAATAAAATTATTTTATACAAAATTATTTTAGTATTATTTACCCATATTTTGCAGTATACTTCAAATATTTTATATGTCCTGATATACAATTTTAAGTATTCTATATAACAAAATTGAATGTTTACAAACGATGTTAAATAATGAAATTAAACATATCTTCATCTTGAAGGCGCAATATATAATAAAATCTGCATTTGGAGAAATTACAATTAATAAACTTTACAACATCCACATACTAATGTAGAGTTATGACAGCAACCTGAAATTTTAATCTAACAAACAATGTTCAAATTTTATTTAGACTTGCTCAAAGAGTTTGAATATCAACTTTTTAAATTGCATATAAATAAAATCTTTCAAAGAGTAAATACAAGGGAAAAAAATATTATGATATTAAAAATAATTATTTCTAAGAAAGTTATACCTACCAGCATCTTAATTAATTTTACTTAAAATTATTAATACCCAATTAGAAGTACTTTTTTTCACACCAGTCTTTTTTTAGGTTATTTTTCTTCTTAATTAATGGTCGTTACATTTGGAAAATTTACTCCAATTATAAACTGGAAGGGGTAAAAAAAAAGGGGGGGGGGCTACTAACTATTTTACGAAATATTATTTAGAATGTTGGTGGGTATGCAATGTGTACCTTATAATATACATATAGTCCGTGGGGCGACAGGCCAAATTATGCTTAGAAATTAAGTTTCGTTTGCCACATCTAGTAACAAAGAAACTGCTTATTTTTCTAAAAGGTAGGTGTATATAGAGTAGAAAAATACAATGTTCCCCAAAAAATAGTTATTATTATTTTACAAGCAAAAAAGAAAAAAAAATTCCATATAGCCAGACTTTTATAAGAGCTATATAAATGCTTTCAAATTTTATACTTAAAATTTTACAATACATTTAATTTTTTTTCGTAGAGAAAAAAAAGAAAGAAAAGTGTTTTAAAACCGCCTGTAAAAAATAAATATGTTTTTTTTTTTTTTTTTTTTTTTTTTTCAAAGTAAATTATATGCATTTTAAACAGAATGACATATGATTATGTGACAAAAAAACCTTTTATTTTTTAAACCCTATATTTTTAATTAAATATGATAATATGTGTATTTTTTATTTACCTTCAAATATAATTTGTCATGTACTATAAATAATATTTCTTTTTATTTATAGAATACTTTTTGTAATGGTAATCTAGTAAAAATTATCCCTTCAATAAACAATACACTGTGTAATATATAATAAAAAAATATAATAAAATCTTGGTACTAAAATTTCATTAATATCTAAAACCAAATAAAATACTTTTTTTCTTTAAATGTATGACTTTTAATTAAATACTGGGTAACCATAATATGCTTTCATGAAAAAAAAGTTAAATTTTGTGGATGTATATTTCAATATAATAAGGGCACCAAAAAGAAAAATTAATAATAATAATCGCAAAACCATTATTATAAAAAATAATAATAATAATAATAATAATAATAATGAACAACGGAATACCTATTATACATATTATATAAAATATTATGTTTGAAACATATGCATATACTAGTTAATTTATGACGAGGACATTAAAGTCAAAAGCAAATGTATTGAAAATAGTTGGAAATGAGCTGCTTGATTACGTCATTTTATTTCTTATTTATAAGTAAGCATATAAATAAATCATATATACGTATGTACATATATATATATATATAAATAATTTTATAACAAGAAGTTGTTCAAATGAGTGAATATTATATACAATATATTTATAATCAATATTTTCTTTTTTATTGGACAGCTGAAAATCTTACTTTTCCAAATGCTATAAACTTTGAAATTATTATCTTTTTTTTTTTTTTTTTTTTTTTTTTTCATACATTATGTTATAAATACTCTCATAAATAAGTGTGCTAAAGAATTTTTTGTTTCATTAAATATTAAAATAATTAAAGGCCTCAAAATAGCATGAACCGTGAATTGGGAAATTTTTCGAAAATGACCCATACAGAATAAAATTGGATTTATTTATAAATTTAGTGTTATATTTCTCTTGAATGATAATCGTTTATATTTATTAAGGAAGATAACTTTAATAAACTATTTTTACTGAGTGATATTGTATATAAGAAATTATAGAAGATAGTCATGTGATGGCTACAACACACTAGTTTTTATGAATTTTTAATTCGATTTTCCCATTTGGGAACATTTACCTTAAACAAAGAATTAATTTTTAAATAAGTAACTAATGTAAATAAAATTATAAAACTATAAAACTAGGTCATTAACACAGCAAACTGAAATGCTAAATGGATACGTAAACAATAAAAGAAGCAAAAAAAAAAACTTAAAGCGATGACAATTTCCTGAATCATATTTTGGCAGGCATTTCACGCTGTCAAAATTAAATGCGATAGAAAAATGAAAACCCAATTTAAGATAGAGTTCATTTAAAGAAGTGTCTAAATTAATCATCCTCCTAAACAATGCACTACTTAAATCGCAACTAAATAATTTATTTAGTTCTTGTTTTCAATAAATTCTTTTCCATTCGCAAATGGTTGAAGTCCATGATATCCAATGTTCGAATACGTTTTCGAATTAAACCCATTAAGCTTTTTAGCCACAATGTGCTCTTTACCATCCAGATTAACCCATTCCGATTGCGAATGAAGAACTTTTACAAAACTTTTTTCCGAAAAATCTATTATATTCTTATTATTTTAATTCTCAAGAAGATGTATACAACACGATATAGGAGCCGCCATATTCTTTGTTTGCAAACAGATCGAATCGAAAAATTGAAATTGCGTTTAAAAGAAAGTTAGAAAATAATTAAATTGGAATCAATGTAATACATTAATTTTAGTTTATTAAAAAAAATAACAGTTAATCAGTTTGATGATTAAACTTTTGTTTTAGTATTTTAAAAAAGAATGTTTTGCCTAACAGCGCCATCTCTTGACATTTTCATTTAAAATAAACTATCTCGGAATGACACAGGAATGCGTGTATGTTTTTATGAATAAAAAATTAATGTGCAAATTCTTTTTGGGGAACAAATTTTTAAAAGAAATATCATGTAAAACCCATGTACAAAAATTCACTTAGTTGCGTGATATGGCAAACGAACCTGAATGATAGCAGTTCTCGCCCCGCTGACAAATATAAATTCTATCATGCTTCTTGCATTGTATTACAACAATATGAAAATGAGAGTTTTCATCCAATAACGGAAACATATCTGAATATTGTGAGAGTAATACCCTCCAAAATAATTAATAAACGTATTAATAAACATAATTTTATTTAAAAATTAATAATACTTCTTTTAGAAAATATTTTTGTTAAAATAATAAGTACGCTTTTGTTTAACCTATATAGTGTAAACAAGTACACAATATTATACATTGAAAAAATAAGAATTTTGCACAATATATAAGGTTGTTTATAAAATTAATGAATAGATAAAATAAGCAAAGCAGAACAAACTACTGTAAAAATAAATATGCTTAAAATTCTAAATCATAAATAGAAAATATTTTCTTCTTTTCTGAACCAAGTTTTAATCATAAATAATATTGTATATCTTCATTTCTGAATGCCAATAGTGAAAGAAGTATATACGATTATTTTTATGGGATATTAATGAAAGACGTTAATGTTCTTTATAAAACTCTAAGTTATGCTTATTGCCAAGCTCATCATATTAACAACGAGCATTTCTTCCATCTTTGTTGTTTTATACATAAACTGCATTATAATGCCTCCAATCCTTGTATTGTTGTTGCATCAGCATTCAGAGTAATGGACATGCCATGACTTACAATTATTGTTAGTAGCCGTAATCTCCGGACTGGGAATATTTTCATCAGATATTAAGTTTATTTTTCCTAACACACATATTAAGTGTAATTTCATTAATTCGGGGAAATATATTCCAAATAAACTCAAATTTAATAAGAAACTATAACTATGATGGGGTATACTTTTTAAAAATAAATACTGAAATAATATCGGTAGTAAGCATTAATGGCTTCTTTGTACTATGATAGGATTAAATGAAGTTACCGCTTTTTTAAATATAAAACAAATACAGACATCGCAACGTTCGGAAAGTTTTACGCTCATTTTATTATATTGTCACCTCTATTAAACAATATATATATATATATATATATATATATTTACACAATGGTTTAACATTAGAGGATTCAAGAAAAATTTATTTTGACGATAGTAGCGCCAATATAATAAAACGCTTGTAAAATTTTAAGAGAGATGAGTGACTAAAGTTCATATGACAAATATTTTAAACAACGATTAAAAATTTTTAACGATAAATTATATATTAAATATATATATACATATATATATATATATATATATATATACATAAAGAAAGAAAAGTAAACTGCATAAAAATAAATTAATAGACTGATTAAAATTAATAAACAGATTTTAAAATATACCAAAAAAAATATTGCTTACTATTCTAGAGAACTTAATTTTAAAAGTATGTTTTAACCAAGAACGAAAATATATGTGGTAAGCATTGATTATTAACACTTTCCAAATGTATGTAATTGCTGTATTGTATAACTTTCAATGCTCTTTGCCAACGTAATCACACAATGAACAGGCTGTAGTTCTGAAAGGCATACAGATAGACTAATTGAGTTTTAATCATTCTTAAGCATTGTTAGAAAGTATTAAAATAGCTCAAAACAAAAGAAAACTTAGCCCTTATATTATAATTGCAGCCCTGAATGTATGTGACTATTTTAGTGTAGCCCGGAAAATCTAAATATTAACAAAATCATATTCTATACTAGCAGGGTACTCCCGCTTCGCTGGTCACTATTTTTGAATGATTTTTCAATAGACTCGAATTACTATTTATTTTTTTATATCGCATTAAATATATATATATATATATATATCAACCATTGAAATTGCTCTAAACCTTGCTTCGCATATATGCAGTCTTTTCTCGCCTGCACTGCATCGGTTCCAGGTTACCACTGCCTGCAGAAAGGTATTTTCCGGGTACTTCAATTTGGGTATTTATCGACGGCAGGTAGATTTGTTATTATTTAAAAACTACGATTTCAAAGACGACTGTATCTCAGCATCTATTAAAAATTTAGGTTTCATTATTCAGTAGAATTTTTTTCATTATTCGCGTGAATATATATATATATATATATATATATATATATATATATATATATATATCGTGGAAATAAATGAACTGGAAAACTTTTCTGGCAACAATTAAATTTAAAATTAATATTTTAGTGCTGAATTTAAAAGCGATTATAAAAAAGTTATTTTTATATTTTAATTAATTAAAAAAAAAGAATCTCGAATGTTGTTCTCGAATGCTTTTGTAAATATTTTGATTACTTAAAATATTTCATCTCTTGCAAAAGTAAAACATCTATATTTTTCTATAAAATTTACTTATTTACTTATTGATGAAACGTTTATATTTTTATAACCATGTATCTTGAACAATAAATATTTAATTTATAATTTTTTGGGCTCCGGTGCTTTTTTTGTTTTAATTAAATTTTTATTTTGTGCGTTTTAGTAACTGAATAATAATAAAAAAAAAAAACACTTGTTAGGACACTGTTTTTAGGACACAGTTTTTAGGACACTGTTTAGGCAATTATTTATTTATTTATTTTTTACAATTGACATCTTATATATTAATTTTCTGCAAGAGAAGTAACACATCTGCCACCGAGTATTGAACACACGACCATCGCACTTGACGTTTTAACCAACAAAGCCATTGATCGACATAACTTAATTCTCACGTTTACTTCAAAATGGAAACGCCTTTTTTTAGTGTGACACGGAAAACTATGGTGAAATCCAATTTCAATCAAATAAAAACTTCTAATTAAAAGTAAACTAATCAAAAATACGAAAATCGGGCTTTGAGGTACATCAGGAGAGGTCATTATGAACCTCCTTGAAAATTTGTGTAGCTCTGTGGTCAGACGTTTTCTTGAGAAGCTCCGGACGTACACACACACACACACACACATTTTATTTTATTATAAGTATCGACAAAATGTTATTTTAGTGTATTAACAGTCGATGTCAATTTCTTTATGATTTTTACAATAGAAAGTTCTTGAAATGTAATTTATAAAAATATCTGTCCTAAAATGCAATGCATTGGCATATTTTAGGGAGTCCCTGTACACAAATCATTCATTAAGAACGTATTAATACCATTTAAAATATGGAACATTCCATCATGAATTTGAATAACATATAATAATTTTGTAAAAACTCTGAAAATATTTACGGAAGCTGGAAGCGGGCAGACGGACATATAGACAGATGGACAGTCGGACAAATAAATACACAAATTGAAATCATATCCACAATTAAAAAAAGTTAAATCGCTTAATGTAAAAGAAAATGCAACTTCAGCAAATTTCCAATAAAAGCCTTCAATGTAACTGAATATTTTTTGTGTGGCGCTGTAATTTTAATGCTAATCATGGTATATTTTGTAGAATGCATTCTTTAGTGCATATGAATAATAAGGTGGGCCGAAAACTGGATATTTTCGATCAGAGATTACTTATAGTAAGAAAAAGTTATACTTTGTCATCCGCAATTTGGGAAAAGTAATAAAAATCAATAAATACATATTTATGTCTATAGTTCGCACATGACGTTCGAAATTCGAAAAAACGTGGAAAAAATGTGAAATTTCTAAAACTTTTATTGAAATAACAATATTATTACTTTTTTGTTCTAATGATATTTAAATGCTTCCTTTTAATAGTTTTCCATATATCATCTATATAAATAAAGAGAAGTGTCTGTGTGTGTGTCTGTGTGTCTGTGTGTGTATCTGCGCTGTGGTGCTCACACTACTGATCGCAAAGCTTCCAAATTTGGCATATAGGTACCTGGGACCCTGCAGGTGTGCACCTCATCGAGATTTTTTCGAATTTCGAATTTGAATTTTTTAAATTAATGTTTTTTTCGATTTTAAATATTGGCTTTAATGCTGAATTTTCATAGATTTATTCTTTTGCTTCAATCGTCTGCGTATCTTAGCAACGGCTATTGCGCAACTTATTTTTATTTAATATTTATTTAAAGGCGATTTTTTTTTTCATTTGTTATATTTATCTATATCTATATCATTATATAAAGCGCAAAAAATTGTTTGTTTGTGGAGGGTAATCTCTGAAACTACTGAACCGATTTAAAAACTTCTTTCACTGACCGAAAGCTACAGTATGCCATATTGTTATAGGCTATATTTAATTTTGATAAAATAAATTTTAGTTTAAAATCTGAGCATTTTAGTTAAAATCCCCATAGAAGCCGTAATAGAAATGGAAATAATGAAATATTAAAAAAATTAGCTGCTGCCAACATAAAAGAAACATTTACATATTCATTTCGTTTTTAAAATATCTTGACGTGAAAAGAAAAGAAATATATTTGCGCGTGCATTAAATTAAAATTCATATAAAGCTTTTTTAATTGTTAAACTTACACGTTAAATCTGACGTCATTATAGAATTAAAAGTGTTTATTTTTCTAATAATTTAATTTGATATGATATGATATAATATCTAAGCATCAATGTTTAAACCACGGAGTCTTTATTACTCCGTGGTTTAAACTGATGTGTGTAAACGAAATTGGAATTTAACAATAAATAAATAAATAAAATAAAATAAAATAAGAAATTCTATTTTATAATATTATTTATTTTAATTTATAATTGTCGCCAAAAAGATTTACGAATTAATTTATTTTTAGACATATAATAAAATATATTTTCACGCGAACAATAATATAAAAAGTGAACTGGATTTTTTGTAAAAAAATAATAAAGATCGAGGAAAATTATTTCCCCATTTTAATCCCCATATTTGGATATAGATATGTATTAGTTATCATGTGCATCCGTTAGATTAAATTGTTTTTGTTGTAAAATTGATAAAATTGGAATTTTAAATTTCAAAACTCTAGAAAAAAAAATGGCAAATTTCCATATTCGATTGAAAACATAAACATTTCATTTCAAAGGATGATATTTACACAATAAACATCCAACTAATAAACTAATTAAAAGGGAAAGGATAAATATTCTATCATAATTTGAAGTCAAATTTGTTTTCAAATGTCTAAATAAAGTATCTAATATAATATACTAATATGTTGCAGCGGAATAGATTTGATATCCGTCATCCTTGGCAGAAAAAAAAAAATATCGCCAAATTATCTGGCGAATATAATTAATTCCTTTCAAAAATCATGGTTATTTTAAAAACTTACATTTAGAGTGTAACGAATAATATGAAACAATATTTCGTTGCATATTACGAAAATATACATCTGGCATGTATATTTTCGTATTACGTTTTTGATCGCCAAATACAAAAAACGCCAAGGGTGACAGTTTTGAAATTTAAAATTAAAATTTTGTCAATTTGACAGCAAAATAACTCAATCTAACGCATGCATACAATAACTAATACATACCTATACCCAAATATGAGGATTAAAATCGGGAAATAATTCTTCTAGAATTTTAATAAAAAAAAAAAAAAAAAAAAAAAAAAAAAAATCCAATGAGAGATTAACATGGAAAATCTTTTTCTTGCATCCACGAGCAGTCAGTGATATCATACTTCGCTTGCGTATTGAGATGTTTAAATTTATTTGGCGACTATTTTTAGCAACTAACAGTTATGGCAAGTAGCTCAATATACATAGCGCATACAGCCATTACTGAAATGTAAATAGCATTTAATTATTTGAGTTACATTATGTTGACTGGAAACCTATTTAATATACCTATGCTCTATAGCTATACTAATATAAAAAGAAGAAAGGTTTATATGCATATGTAGAGAACGATCGCTAGAACTAAAAAGCCGATTGCTTTTTTTTTCTTTCTTTCTTTCAATAATCAAAAGTTACACTGTCTCTCTCTAAGTGCTAGAAGCTATAATAATTTTTGGTAAAATAAATTTTTAATTAAAATTTTCAATATTTTAATTGAAAACAAAGCATAGATTTGATATCTATCGTCATTGGCGATTTTTGTATTTGGCGATCGAAAACGTAATACCAAAATCTGTCTATTATCGTAGTAAATACGAGATGTATGTGTTTACTTAAATTACCCTACTACCGTAGGTAGTG
Source organism: Salticus scenicus (assembly GCA_963930645.1). Lineage (NCBI taxonomy): Eukaryota > Metazoa > Arthropoda > Arachnida > Araneae > Salticidae > Salticus > Salticus scenicus. The sequence goes on from OZ005653.1 coordinate 97,741,143, forward strand.
GAAGTATTGTATAGGTTTTGGCAATTGGTCAGTGTGTGTGTATATGTGCACGTGTGTGTGTAATCTTCTGGCTGTCATATCTCCAAAAATAATAAAAATAGAACTACTAAACTTCACAAGTGATTCAGGTCTGGTGTACAGATAAATTTTCCAAATTTTCGTGAAAATTGAAAAACCGGAATTGGGTCATCGAAAACCAGAAATGAGACCCTAAGCCCATATTAAAAAACACCTCTAATGATTTTCTTCAAAGTTGCTATATAAATAATATATTAGATGCCCTTTCGATTGAAAAGTTGCTTAGTTCAGGAAAATTGATAGGCGTCCTCTATAAACAGCTCAATTTCAGACTTCGCAAGTGCGTTCCTTTAAAAACGCCTGTACGGATTTTTTTCAAACTCGCCATGTTAACTTCCTATTAAATATCCTTTTGTATGTAATTATTGTTTTTAGGTCAATAATTGAATATGTTAAGTTTTGGTAAAAGTTGGTATCTCAAAAACGGCTCTAACGTATTCTTGAAAATTTTTTCTTTAATCCAATTTAGATAACCTTTCTCAAGTATTAAGTGCTTATTACAGGAATATTAACGGTCATCCTGATTAGGTAGTTCAGTTTTAGATCTCGGAAATTCGTGTTTAAAAAAATAACTATCTATTTTTTTCCCCTTATTTTTTAACTCGCTATGCAAACTCTGTTGTATGTGTCTTTATACGTGTATCAAGTTTCTCTTACTCGAAAATCTCAAAAAATGCAAGTAATATCTCCAAAAAATTGTATATATTACGTGTAATAGTGGGTAATGGAAGTCGTGTGGTTGTTTCACACCAGATTCTGTAATAGTATATATTGTACGAATATTGTTTCATATTATTGATTTCTCCTTTAATATAAATTATTAAAATAATAATCAATTATGGAAAAAATTAAATATATTTGCGAAATGAACAAATAAATAATAATTAAAGCTATTATGACGTCAATTTTATCAAAAACATTTTCATGTCATAGGTTTATTTTTCAATATTTTTTATTCATGAGTAAAGAAATGTTTCTTTTTATGAAATAATTAAATAAATAACATTAAGTAAAAACTGCCAACATTTACCAACTAATTAAAAAAAAAATAATTGTAAAATTATATTTTGACTTTCCAGTTAATAATATTGCCTGACTATATAAACTGATATATTTCTTGATTTTTTACATATCAATCCATCTTTAACTAAAATTTGTTTATCAGTGCGAAGCCGGACGGGTCAGCTAGTCATTATATAAAGCGCAAAAAATTGTATGTTTGTGGAGGGTAATCTCTGAAACTACTGAACCGATTTAAAAACTTCTTTCACTGACCAAAAGCTACAGTATGTGCCTGATTGTTATAGGCTATATTTAATTTTGATAAAATAAATTTTAGTTTAAAATCTGAGCATTTTAATTAAAATCCCCATAAAAGCCATAATAGAAATGGAAATAATGAAATATTAAAAAATTTAGCCGTTGCCAACATAAAAGAAACTTTTACATGTTGATTTTGTTTTCAAAATATCTTGACATGAAAAGGAAAAAAATATATTTGCACGTGGATTAAATTGAAATTCATATAAAGCTTTGCAAAATGTTAAACTTACACGTTAAATCTGACGTCATTATAAATTTAAAGTATTTATTTTTCTAATAATATAATTTGATATGATGTGATATAATGTAATGATCTAAGCGTTACTTCTAAACTTTTATTAAATTATTTATTTTATAATTGTTGCCCAAAAAATTTACGGGTTAATTCATTTTTCGACATATAATAAAATATATTTTCTCGCGAATAATAATATAAAAAGTGAATTAAAAAAATATCGCCTGCATTTCATTATGCATTTGTTAAAAGAATAATTGAGAAGTTTAAATTTATTTGACGACTATTTTTAGCAACTAACAGTTATGACAAGTAGCTCAATATATACAGCGCATACAACCATTACTGCAATGCAAATAGCATTTAATTATTTGAGTTACATTATGTTGATTAGAAACCTATTTAATCTATCTATGCTCTATACTAATATATAAAGAGGAAACGTTTATATGTATATGTAGAGAACGATCGCTAGAACTAAAAAGCCGATTTCTATTTCTTTCTTTTTTTATACTAATCAAAAGTTACACTGTCTCTAAGTGCTAGAGGCTATAATAAATTTTGGTAAATTATATTTTTAATTCAAATTTTCAATATTTTAATTGAAAACAAAGCATAGATTTGATATCGGTCGTCCTTGGCGATTTTTGTATTTCGAGATCGAAAACGTAATACGAAAATCTGTATATTTTCGTATTAAATACGAGATCTATGTTTTTACTTCAATTACCGTACTACCGTAGGTAGTGGAAGTATTGTATTCGGTCCAAAAATTTGATATAGAGTTTCACCCGATTTATATGTTGTAAGGCCTCATGAGTCCAAAAAAGTAGTTTTTGGCGATTGGTCAATGTGTGTGTGTGTGTGTGTGTACGAATGAGTGAAATTTTCCGGGTGTCATATCTCCAAAATTAATAAAGATAGAACTACAAATCTTCACAATTGATTCAGGTCTGATGTACAGATGAATTTCCCAAATTTTAGTGAAAATTGAAAAAACGGAACTGGGTCATCGAAAACCGGAAATGGGACCGTAAGCCCGTACCTCATAAACAGCCCTAACGATTTTCTTCAAAGTTGCTATATAAACAATCTATTAGATGTCCTTTCGAATGATATAATTGGTTAGTACAGGAAAATTGATAGGCGTCCTCTATAAACAGCTCAATTTCAGATCTCATAAGTGCCTTCCTTTAAAAACGGCTGTACGATTTTTTTTCAAACTCGCCATGTTAACTTCCTACTAAATATCCTTTTGTATGTAATTATTGTTTTCCGGTCAATAATTGAGTATGCCAAGTTTTGGTAAAAGTTGGTATCTCAAAAACGGCTCTAACGATTTTCTTGAAAATTGTTTCATTAATTCAATTTAGATAACCTTTCTCAAGTATTACGTGCATATTACAGGCATACTAACGGTCATCCTGATTAGAAAGTTTAGTTTTAGATTTCGGTAATTCGTGTTTAAAAAAATAACTATCTATTTTTTCCCCTTATTTTTTAACTCACTATGTAAACTTTGTTGTAGGTGTCTTTATATGGGTATCAAGTTTCTCTTACTGGAAAATCTAAAAAAAAAAATGCATGTACTTAATATCTCCAAGAAATGTATCTAATACGTTTAATAGTGGGTAATGGAAGTCGTGTGGTTGTTTCACACCAGATTTTGTAATAGTATATATTATACGAATATTGTTTCATATTATTGATTTTTCCCTTAATATACATTATTAAAAGCCATCAGTTATGGAAAAAATTAAATATATTTGCGAGAAAACTTGGCAATCATTTTTTTTTTTTCCGCCAAGGATGATTGATATAAAATCTCTTCCGAAAGCAAGTAGCGCAATATACAGCCGCTAGGGAATTGCAAATGACATTTGATTATGCACGTTTCATTATGTTGATTGGAAACACGTTTCATTTAAAATAAATTAAATGTGCATTCGCGTTAGAAATCTACTTTTGTATAGGGCTTCTTTGGCGATATTTAAAATTTGGCAACGCAATAGCTAGGACGTTTCACTCGAAGGACTTTACGTATTTGCGATAACCCTTTAATTCACCGCCAAAATCACAAAAAATATTAACGATCACTAATGGAGAACCATTACTAAAACAATAACCAGTTTACTTTGCGGACGTTAAATTTAAGAAAATTAAAAACACATAAGCTCTGTGTTTAATAGAAATTAATATTATAAGAACAAATAAATAATAATTAAAGCAATTATGACGTCAACTTTAGCAAACACATATTCATGTTATAGGTTTATTTTTCAATATTTTTTATTCATGAGTAAAGACATGCTTCTTTTTATGAAATAAATAACATAAAGTAGAAATTACCAACATTTAACAACTGATTGAAAAAAATAATTGTAAAATTATATTTTGACTTTTCAGTTGATAATATTGCCTGACTATAACATATAAACTGATATTTTTTTTATTTTTTGCATATCAATTCATCGTTAACTAACATTTGTTCATCCGTGCGAAGTAGGACGGGTCAGCTAGTTGAAAATAGAGTCGTAATGCAGCAGAAAAAATTAAGTGTAATTAGTTTTAAATTTAAAAACGTATTTATAGCAGTTATGTTTAATTTTTTATAGTAGAACAACTTCTTATTTTTCATTTTTTAATTAATTCTTTTAAAAGAAAAAAAAAACTTTTATTTATTAATTTGTATTATTTACAGTATTTATCGGGAAAAATGGTAGTATATACGTAGTAAAAAGGTTTAAATTTATTAAAATTTATTTGTTTATATATATATATATATATTAATATGCTTTTTATTTTGTTTTATTTTATTACATTGGTCGGAATCAAATCGTAATATAGAGTAAATAGCATGGGCTATAAAATACATGGTACAAAACTAAAATATTTAATAGATGCTGAGATACAGTCATCTGTAAAACCGTAGTTTTTAAATAGTAGCAGATCCCCCCTGTCGTCGATAAATATCCACATTGAAGTGCCCGGGAAAAATCTTTCTGCAGGCATGGGAAACCTAGACCTGATACAGTGCGGGCGGGAAAAGAGATGCCGTAGACAGCGGGTACCCGAAGCGAGGTTTAGTGCAATTTCAGTTTCTTTCTTTTTTTTTTTTTTTTTTTTTTTTTTTTTTTTGTCTATAATACGGTGTAAAAAAAATAAATATTAATTCAATTCTTTCGAAAATTCATTTAAATATAGTGACCAGCGAAGCGGGCGTAGCCTGCTAGTTAAAAATATTTATCTTATTTTACAGTTTTCAGATCGCGCATAAGCCGTGAAATTTTGTGAAAATAAATTTTTAGCTTCTTTTTACAACATGCAGCATTTCGAATTTTGTAGTCCAGTTTTACACTTTTGAGAATAAATGCGCGGTGCGCAGCACTTCGTTTGTTATGCAATTATAATTTACTAGTATATAAGCCCGTCAAAAATGACGGAATGTGAACAATAAATCTTGAAAACAATGTTTAGAACATGAAGATTACCACGTGTTCATTTAAATGTATTTTCAATTTTTGTTTATAAATCAAATGTGTTTTGATATTTTATAATTTTCGTTCTGAAATTAAATAATTCTACCCGATCAATAAATATAAATGACAATACAAAAACTGCTCGCTGACAAAAAGTATAGGCCCGACAACCACAACAGCAACAACACATCCCAGTGTTCCGTTAAGTGCTCTATTTAATGTCATCATAATAAGAATAATCTGGTGTGTCACTCACACGACTTTCTCTTACCCTGAAATTTAATACTATAAGTACAGGTTGGAGATTAAAAGGTAAGATAACGAGTATTGTTATATAAACCTATGTTGAACAATTCAAATTTGGCTTCGGAAGAGTTTTATATGATAATTAGTTCTGGCCCTCCTCAACCCCTCGTTTCATTAATGCACCTACAGAATTTATACAGAATTTATACAGAATTTAATTCGGTTATTAAAAAATAATTCTCTTTTTAAAATTTTTTTTATTAAAATTATTATTTAAAAAAGTTATCTTGTATGATAATACAGACGATTTCCATATTAGAGAAGTAGTATAACACTAAATATATATATTAAAGAAAAAAAGAAAAAATAATTTATTCTCAATATTAAAGTTAAAAAAAAAAAAAAAAAAAAAAAAAAAAAAAAAAAATTTTTTTTTTTTTTTTTTTTGTTAAAATTGAAAAGAATCAATAACTTTATTTTAAATTATCGCAGATCGATGGTTCAACCATTCGTTTTAAACGTGTTGTCGAGCTCTTTTGAAAGATACCCATCATGAAAATTTACTCCCCTCGAGGGGGGCGGCGAGGCTCCTACATACAGTCGGTAACAAAAATATCCGAACACTAGCAAAAATTCCTGTATATAAAAGGTAAAGTTAATACTGTTTTGTTAAATAAATCATTGTCGAATCCTGTTCTTAGTCAGTGTAAGAACAGGATTCGACAAGGATTTATTTAACAAAACCGTATGAAGTGTACTTTTTTTAAATAGGAATTTTTGCTAGTGTTCGGACACTTTTGTTACCGACTGTACACAAAAAAAAAAAAAAAAAAAAAAAAAAAAATTCCCTGTTGACTATCTCTATTACAAAAAATGTATATTCGTTTTATTTGGTCTAGCGCAGTCTATAGATGTTAAATTCTACTTACCTGCAATTTCCCCCATAGACGTAATGTATTTAAATACTTTTGAATGCCCCTGTACGCGAACCATTTGCTTCATCTCAACGAAATCTTACTGTAGCATCCCTATATGATACACATTTAGAATACAGAGTTTGGAATTTCTTCTACTATTTGTTCTTGAGATATGCTGATAATAGACACGCAGACATCCAGACACACAGACAGACAGACACACACACACTGCGACCATTCGCTAAAAACATGATTTTCGTATTCAGGGGACCTCAGAACATGTAAGTATAACAAAAAACCACGTTTGAAAATTTGACCCTAAAACAATACTTTCTCGACCCTATGGGTAAGAGAAAGTAAAAAACTATTCACTTCATTTTACCAAAATACTTTTTTTTAAGACTATCGAAGATCCTGTTTTCAAATACGCAAGCGAAGTGTGACGTCACTGACCTTCCGTGGATCCAAGAAAAAGATTACCTATGTTAATCGTCCATTGGAATTTTTGTAAAAAATTATTAAAAATCGAAAAAAATTATTTCCCGATTTTAATACCTGTATTTGGGTATAGATATGCTATCGTATTCATGTGTTAGATTGAGTTATTTTGCTGTCAAATTGACAAAATTTTAAGTTTCAAAACTGTGTCATCTTTGGCGTTTTTTGTATTTGGCGATTAAAAACATAATACGAAAATATACATGACAGATGTTTATTTTCGTAATATGTATTGTACGAAATATTGTTTCATATAATTCATCGCTCTCTTAATATAAGTTGTTGAAATAACCATGATTTTTGAAAGGAATTAAATATGTTCGCCAAAATAATTTGGCGATATTTTTTTTTTCCGCCAAGCATGACAGATATATTAAATTTATTCCGCTGCAACATATGAGTATCTTATATCAGACACTTTATTTAGACATTTGAAAACAAATTTGACTTCAAATTATGATAGAATATTTATCATTTTCCTTTTAATTAGTATATTAGTTGAATATTTATTGTGTAAATATCATCCTTTGAAATGAAATGTTTATGTTTTGAATCGAATATGGAAGTTTGCCATTTTTTTTCTAGAGTTTTGAAATTTAAAATTTAAATTTTATCAATTTTACAGCAAAAACAACTTAATCTAACGCATGCAGACGATAACTAATACATATCTATACCGAAATATGGGGATTAAAATCGAGAAATACTTTGCCTCAATTTTTAATAATTTTTTACAAAAAATCCAATGGGCGATTAACATAGGAAATCTTTTTTTTGCATCCACTGACGGCCAGTGACGTCATCACTTTGCTTGTGTATTTTCTAATTAACTATCCAATAATTACAGACACTCCATGCTAACCCAAATTCAACTCTACTCGATACTTCCAACCAGCTGTCTCACCCGCAACATCGCCAAAATATCCGGGATCCAGCTAGGGACTTTCTCATACTCAACCGAACATTTTACCTTGACTCGACATTATCACCTTAGACTACTCTACTTTCAATACTCATTTCAACTGGTGACCTTTACTTGCCCAACCAAACATTCTATCCCAACTATAAATTTACACTAATTTCAAAACTAAAATCAACTGGCGTCATTTACGTACTGAACTCGACGCCAATCATACCTTACAATGTAAACAAACAATGAAGCTTGAAAAAAATATTTAAAGACTTTAATATGCTTTTACAAATATTTTAAGAGTTTTAAGGCTTTAATATGTTTTAGAAATACTTTAAGCGTTTTTTTTTTTTTCGTAGAAACAGTCAAAGAGTCGTTCATTCGGAATCCATTTGGAATTTGTATTTTGTGAATGGCAACAGTTTTGGTTTGTTTTTATTTGGTATTCCGTTGCTTACAATCATGAATCATGAAGTTACATAATTCTATTTATAGATTCATGTTTATAATAGCCAGTGATCCATTATGTTTAGTTTAGATCTTTAAACATTACAATTGAATAGTTTTTCAAGGTTTTAGTGAAAATAAATAAGAATACGTGCGATACAAAACATATTATATGTTTCCGTAAGTTGAACCAGCTCAGTGAGTTGAATAAACGGGAAAAAAAATGGCTGCCAAAAGTTTCTGTTTTGAAGCGGTACTAACCGGATTCGTTCATGACAGATGAGGATCATTATATATATTAATTACATTAACAACCCAGAACTGGCCACGGTGAAATAGTTGCACTTCGAGTTCTACCCTGCCCTTACAATCCAACCGACTACGATAGACAATTATTTATTTGCATATATACAGTGCATTTATTATATGATTTTTAACAAGTTAATTGTTATATGATTTATTATTACATTATTATCTGATTTATTATACATATTAAAAATCACAATTAGTATATGATTTTAAACAAGTTTCTATTTTCGGATTAAAGTTGGAAGCTGAATTTATTACTCAGTTTTGGCATTGATAATCGCGAGTATAACTTTGTTACTATAAAGCCATCTTTTGAGTTTTCCCCGCATACCTTTTCTGCAAATTCGTTGACCAACATTACAGTTCTTTCAACAGTCTGAATGTAATATGTGAATTTTATGATTTTAAATTTTGGTAATTGTTTAGTTTATTAAAATGACAAAATATCCTTGTTCGTGACATTTTCCTTCATTGGAGGCATAGAGAAAGAGAGAGAAAGTAAACACATTGACAAGGTGATCAACATTTCATAGTCCAAATTTTTAAATTAGTGATTTAAAACCACTTGGTGTTGTATTTGTGTTATTTCACCACTGCAGTCGTCAGTATTGGCTGCTACTAAAAACTCCTTTGCGTATTCGTTTTTATTTTTATTTACTTACTTATTTGTTTTTGGTGGGAACTTACCAATCAAAGAACTAGATATACGAACAGTTTTGCAACACATGAGAAATTTTTTATTGAGCATGGCAGTGGTCGACATGCAACATATAAGGGAGTTAGCCTACGGTAGAACACCCAAGGCCGTCAAAATACACTTCAACCATCAAAATACACTTCTGTATCTATAAAGCCGCTATCAAACGAAGAACCACACGATAGTCTTTAGCAAATAATACCTCATAAACAGGTTTTTCATGCGGGAAACGATCCAAATATGCCGTTTGACACAAGTTGCTGAAAGTATGTTCTTCAATCACGCATTTTCGACTGTTTAAAGCACATACAGTAGTCTTTAGAACGAAATCCTCCAAGCAGAGGATCGCGATTACAGAACACCCTCTATTCTTTTCCCTTTTAAACATCCTTGGGGGAGAATAATAGCCAAATGTTGGGTCCGTTGTTTACATTTCTGGATTTCGTTCTTCCGTTTATGCTTAAAAACAACCCCACTGAAGTCGTTTGGTCGCTTTTGAGCGTCAATAGCTTATATTTTAGAATATATCATCTTCCGTCTGATAGTACCTTAAGAGAATTTCTTCCACTTTTATTAAAAGTTGGAAATTTCAAAGTTTAATATTAGTGGAAGAAAAAATCTTATAGATACAGAAGTGTGTCCTGCTGGATGATCTTTTGACTTGAGTATTTTTCTGTAGGCTACCCTAACAGCACAGTTATCCATAGTACAACCTGAGGATGTCCCTTGGATGTACTTTCATCCATAGGATATCCCGAGGATGTCTTGTGGATGAGATGTGCTGTTAGGGTAACTCCCTTATGTTGCATGTCGTCCATTGCTATAGTCAATAATAAGTTCTCAGAATTAATAAAATAAATAAAAAAATAAAAATAAATAAAAATAAAAAAACGCTTTTTGTCACTAATAAGTCCAACATCTTTTAGAAAGACAGGCGCAATAAAAGCTATTTTTCTGTCAAAATTTCTAAACCTGCTACTCATTACAGTGACAGCAGATAACTTAATTTCCATTTGAGTTTTAGGCGTCGAAACAACACATGCGTGACCTTCTTTTATTGTTTCTTTAAACGACTTCTTAAGATGTACATTTACAACTGAATCGTCGGAAGAACTTGTCAAATTATTTTTTCAATATTGATATAATATTTTTTACGTTACTTGTGTTTCAGCATTTATATTTCTTTCCTGTCTAGAATAGTAATGTAAGTGTTTCTAGTATTTCGCTGGTTATACAAAAGTTTAAGTTCGGTTAAATATTTTTTTTTTCTCTTTTCACATTTACAATCAGTGTTTACAGGACAGTCACAGGATTTCTGGTTTTCCCCAAGAAAGCAAATAAAAGGTGATTATGCGTTTACATGCTGTAACATCCAGCAACTTTGATTTAGCATCAGCAATGAAGCATTCACCTTTTTTTTTTTTTTTTCTTTTTTTTTTAAGCTGCATTTTGCTTTGTCTCTATTATAATACTTTCTCAATTTGAAACATTGATCATGATAGTATTCCATTAATTGTACTAGTCTATTATGAAACACAGTTGATATTGACGCTTTTTGATATAACTCCTGCATTCGGAATTAACGCAATCGGCAATAGTAAAAAATGCAGCCATTTTCTTAGAATATAAATAAAATATCTACCTTTTATTGAAACAACATAGAAGTACATCCTCATATGTTAGAAATGTGTTCGTATCCAGTTCTTTTATTGGTAAGTTTCCCACCCAAAATAAATAAATAAGTAAATAAAAATAAAAACGAATACGCAAAGGATTTTCTGGTAGCCGCCATTACGAATGACGGTAGGAATAAAATAACACAAATACAAAACCAAATAAGTTTTAAACCACTACTGTAAATTCACAATTTAACAGAATATTTTAACCTAACCGTACTTAATTATGATAAAACTAAAACATAATGATCTAATCACACTGCTTGCTGAAGCAGACTGATATATTAGAATGAGAATGGGGAATGAAATTGAAAAGGGAATTGGCGTGGCTCGGTGGATGAAGCCAGATACGGTATCAACTAGTCTCATGATTTGCTAACCAAATTTACGTACTATATGTTACCATCACGCGCTTTTATTAACTATAATGCAAGAAATGCTTACATGTGTAACGGAATTTACGACTCATTAGGTTTCCTAGCAAGCTAGATGCGTTTTTTTTTTTTAAACAATAAAATGTTTAATTTTGTTATTTTTACGAAACTTTACGGCGTATGCCCGATCTAAAAACTGTAAAATAATATATAATATATTAGAGGTACATGGAAATAGCGTTAAAATGAAGCATTTCAAATATATTAGAACAAAAAGTAATAATATTCGTATTCCAATAAAATAATAATAATAATAATAATAATAATAATAATGAAATTTGATCTTTTTTCATAATTTTTTCGAACTTTGAAGGTTATGCGCGAACTAAACATATAAATATTTATTTTTTCCCAAACTGAGGATGCCAAAGCACACCTTTATTATTATTATTTTTTTTTTTCTATTAGAAATTCCAAATCGAAAATATCCATTTTTCAACCCCCTCCCCCCAATCAATAACATATTTCAATTTTATTAAGATATGTTGAAAGTAAAGTTATTAAAATTTGATTTATAGAAATAACTCTCATAATACGAATGCATCGGAATACTTTCGGGTGTTCCTTGTACACAAACCAGTGAAGGTATTTACTCTATTTTCTATAGCAAGCATCCGTTAGTGGACTTGAATAACATATTTCAATTTTATTGAAATTTGTGTAAAATAAAGGAATTAAAATATAGCTCATAAAAATTCCTCTAATAGAACACAATGCATTGGAATAATTTTGTGTGTCCCTGTACACAAGCCAGAAGAGATATTCACTCAATTTTCAGTAGGGAACATCCAGTAGTGAACGTTAATATTGTATATCAGTTTCAAGAAATCCCTTAGATATTTACGGGTGTTAGAGCGCGGATAATCACACAGACAGCCAAACCGAAATCATTAACACTTTTCTATCTTATTGGAAAGTGTTTAAGACATTTAGAAAGCGATAAAAACGATTAATATAAATTAAAATTCAATTCCAGTAAATTTCCAATAATATCCATAGGACACACTGCTTTGGAATACTTTCCTCTCTCTCTGTACACAAACCAGTAAAGTTGTTCACTTCATTTTCAGTATGGAACATACGATAGTGAACTGGAATAACATACCAGCTTCAAGAAATTCTATGAATATTTACGAGAGGTAGAGCGTGGACCGACGGACATACAGACAAACAAACCGAAATCATTAACACTTTTCAACCTTGTTGGAAAGGGTTAAAAATATTTCACATTATAATATGGTAAATTCTCTAGTAGTAAGCTTTCATTATGAAACTGCCGTTAACTTATTATTTTTAGGACCGCAGTAGCCCAGTCGGTAGAGCACCGGGATCGTAATTGGAAGATACCGGGTTCGGTACTCGAGGCGGCCAAAGACCGTAGTGTACACTAATTCTGACTGGTGCACGTAAAATATGTCGTAGACGCCATGTTCTCACTGTTCTCACCAAAATTATACGGAAGCGGGGAGCCATCCTCTTCGTTTAGGATCAAAATTGCGATGGCATGTCTCCGGACCACATCTAGGGGTGTGTCCCATACCATCGCCAATCGCCCATTGCGCAGCACGAGTGCAACGTAGAACATAATAAAGAAACCGCTCATCATATTATTTTTAAATTATAATTTTTAATAAAATATATATGTATGATAAATCATAAAGACCGTTTTATTATATTAGTTAATATCCTAAGATCAATATTTTATGAAAAAAAAGTAGATTACACAAAAATATCAGTCTCTTATATGCATTAATCAGCACTTACAAATGAAAAATATTCTTTGTTATTGAAATATCTATGCTCTTCTTGTCTAAATATTTTCTTTTAAAATGAATATATATATATGTATAGAATATTTGACTACGTGCATTCTTATAAAAAAAATATATATATATACTCATAATTTAAGTTTTACTTTCAAACGTTAGGATTCGAGATCTTTCATAGATAAATAACTTTTTCACAGGTAGGAACAAACCATACTGAATACATGTTTTAACATTACTGTAAAATTCAGTTCTTCTGTCTGGAAATCGAAACTGCTGGAAAATCGTATTGGTAAATGTTAAGATGATACCAATACTCCCTCATTCAACCGTCTGCTGTGAACTGTCCTTGCTGTGAGAACGTAATTATTAAGTTCCAACTGCAAAAACTCATCCCGGAATTATTTTATGAATTTTTTACTTTTATAACATAGTAGAAAAAGTCGTCAATTTCTTTTATTTAATTTAATTCGTGAATTCCGATGGCAGTGTAATTGAAATGATCCCAATTACCTTGCACCACAAAGGGTTAAATTTACAGAGTCAATGAATTTTCTGAAAAGATATCAACGAGCAATGTTTTTTTTTTTTTTTTTTTTTTTTTTTTTTCCCTAAAGGGAAAGTTTACGAACATGTACACTGTAAAAAGTAGGTTCTTAAAAATAAGTATATATT